>CM032626.1:43685761-43792666 GCA_019097785.1 Fraxinus excelsior
ACAACCATGGGAGCCATCGAATGTTTGAGTGATTATCAGCCGGAATCTAGAAAAGATTAGTCTTCGAGGAATAGTCAATCTGTTGGAGGTGGAAATAGACCTTAGAGACCCAAGTAGAACTTAAATGGAGGAGAGCGTTACTCTGAGAACAAAGGAGGAGCCTATCAAGGCGCTCGTCAGAGTAACTTCAAAGGAAACTCTAACGGTAGCAACAGTAACTGAAACAGAGGAAAAGCAACGGAGGGCATATCTGATGTCTCTCTTAAATTAATGTGCTTTTCATGTGAAGGACCCCATCGAGTGGCCGGAGTGTCCTCAAAAACGGATGGTGAATGCATATTGCCAACTAGCAAGTGGCGGAACAAGTTCAAAGCAAGACACCCCACAAGCTAGCTGTCATAGCGAGATCAACTCCGAAGAGGATGAGGATGTAGTTGGTGCATTCTCACATCGGTGCAATACACTATCGCATCGAGCTACTAAAAGGGACGATGTTCCCTCGAAAGAGCCAAATATGGAAGAATCAAAAGCTCGCATTTGTAGGGCGAAAGGCCTAATGTACATTGATGTGAAGATCAATGGAAAGTCAATCAGGGTTATGGTTGATACTGGTGCTATCACCAATTACCTCGCAAGTACAGAAGTACGACACCAGTGTTGTTATATGTCGATTCATTAATGATGTGTAGTAAATCGTGCGTCATCACCACACAAGCTGGGAAAGTAGGCGAGAAAAGTATCTCGACCATGCAGTTTGGCAAAGGTTTCAAAAGAAATGAACCCCCATTTTTGTGCACTCTTCGATTAGAGGAGATCGAAGAGGTGACTGGTCCTATTCCAAAACATATCAAAAGGCTTATTAAAGAATTTGAGGACATCATGTCGGATAAGTTATTAAAGAAATTGCCACCAAGAAGGGCAATTGATCATGAGATTGAACTAATTCCAGTTCCAAAGGCCAAACCTCCCGCCAGGGCACCCTACCGTATGTCTCAGCCAGAGCTTGAAGAGCTTCAAAAACAGTTGGGAAAAATGCTAAAAAGTGAGATTATCGTGCCTGCGAAATCACCATATGGAGCTCCCGTATTGTTTCAGAAAAATACTGATGGTTCTCTTAGAATGTGCTGCGACTATCGAGCCCTGAACAAGATCACTGTGAAGAAGAGTTATCATATCCCCCTAGCCCTCGATTGCTTCGATCGACTGAGTCGGGCTTGGTACTATACAAAGATTGATCTCAGATCTGGATACTGGCAAGTTCGGATCAAAGAGGAAGATGAAGCGAGATTCATTGAGCAAGGTAAAATACGCATGGATGCGAAGAAGGTTACAGCCATCAGAGATTGGCAACCACCAAAGAATGTTTACGATGTGCGTTCATTTCTCGGGTTATGTAATTACTATCGCAAATTTGTGAACGGATATTCAGAAATTGCATTGCCACTTACCGAAGTGACAAAGAAGGATAAAGATTGGGACTGGTCATCCTAATGTCAAAATGCTTTGGAAAGGTCGAAGAAATCTATGTTGACGAACCCGGTGTTAGCTTTATTGGATATGACTAAACCTTTCGAAGTGCATACCGATGCTTCAGGCTTTGTTGTTGGCGATAGTCCATTACCTTAGGGGATGACGTCACTATTTGCTTAGGTCTCCATTTATTGTGAAGACAAATAACACGGCGATTAGTCACTTCATGTCCGAACCGAAACTATCAAGCAAACAGACTCGTTGTCAAGAACTTCTTTCAAAGTTCAATTTTATGCTAGAATATCGTCTTGGTTCTAGCAACCATGTTGCCGATGCTCTTAGTGGCCGAACCAACTTGACCACCATTTGCTCTACGGCTGCTCTTTCAGGGAGTACAGTTATTCGGGCACTTTAAGATAAGGACCCTGCTGCTCAATATTTGGTTGACCTCATCAAATAGGGCAAAACTCGTCAGTTTTGGCTCAATGGGATCCTAGTGAAGACTAAGGGAAACCGCCTTTATGTTCCTAAGGGCGGAGATTTGAGAAAATCATTAATCACGGAATGCCACGACACGGTTTGAGCAAGGCACCCTGGGGAGGAACGCACTTTTGCACTACTACAACGTGCATACTACTGGCCTCAAATGAGGGACGACAATGCAACTTATGTGAAAACATGTCTTATTTGTCAGCAAGATAAGTCAGATCATTAGAAAAAGGCAGGCTTGCTGGAGCCCCTTTTCGTCCCAACGAGACCCTTCGAAAGTGTATCGATGGACTACATTCTTGGATTGCCAAAGGTTGGAGACTTAAGCACCATCATCGTCATGGTAGACCGTCTATCCAAATATGCAACTTTCATCGCAGCGCCCAAGTATGTATCAGCCGAAGAGACAGCTCATCTTTTCTTCAAACATATTGTCAAATACTGGGGATTGCCTAAGGACATCATCAATGATCGAGATCATCGATTTACTAGCATGTTTTGGACCGAATTGTTCAAGCTTCTTGGTTCAACTTTGAGCATGAGCTCTAGTTTTCACCCACAATCTGACAAACAGACAAAGTGCTTCAATTCTATGCTGGAAGAATATCTTCGGCACTTTATCTCTACCTCGCAAAAAAATTAGGTGAAACTTTTAGATGCGGCTCAAATGTGTTTCAATGCCCAAAAGAGCTCTTCCACCAATAAGAGTCCTTTTGAGATTGCTACTGGCCAACAACTGTTACTCCCTCATACTGTAGATATCGATCAAATTACCAAGTCCCCTCAAGCAAAAAGTTTATCTCAAGAGTGGAAACGAAACATTATATTGCTAGGAGTTATCTTGAAAAAGCTCAGAAACGGTACAAGAAGTCTGCAGATCTGAAGCACCGTTTACTTGAATTTAATGTTGGAGATTTGGTAATGGCGAAACTCCCCGACAAAAACTGTTATAAACCGACAAGAGGGAAAAATTTAAGATTAGTGCCAAAATATATTGGATCATTACCCATCGTGAAGAGGATTGGAAAAGTCGCATACAAAGTTGTACTCCCTTCATGGTGCAAAATCCACAAAGTCCTTCATGTTGGTGTACTCGAGCCATACTTTGCCGACAAGGAAGACGCATCCAGAAATGAACCGAAGCGACCTGTGTTTGAACTAAAAATAGTCGGAAAGAAGGTTGTTGAAAAGATCCTTGACCATCAAACTACTCGAGCTTCTAGGAAATATCATCAAGAGTACTTGGTCAAATGGAATGGATGCAGCAGCGAGGAGAATACTTGGAAAAGCGAAAAAGACCTTGAAGCCTTCAGACTATTAATTGAAACATATCATTCATTGACGGCTCTGAAGACGTCGCCAAAAAAAATGGGGAGAATATCAAGGACCGCAACTTTACTTAAGCCCCTTGACTCTATCGCAGCCGCAGTTTGCCCAACTTCGACCGCACATTGTAAATATTAATTCAAGTTTGAGTTGCAATTTCCTTTCCATTGTAATAGTTTATTTAAAATGTAAAATAACTAGAAATTATAAAATTTTAGTATGATTCTTCGGCATTTAAACATCTATTCCTGTCACTTGAATTTTTGTTCCGAATGCTATTATAGGAGGTATTAGTCTTTCAACATCTTCCAACCTTTCTAGTGTTTGCCCCCTATACTACCCATTGTAATTTCCTGCTTTCGTCAATTGTAATTTCTAGCTTTCAAGCAACCAATGATCAATTTACACTTAATGCATTTCAATTTTATGTTACAAGCTTTCTATAAATTGTAATCAAATTTTCTTTTGTCCCGAAACGACCGAGAGAAAGTAAAAGGTAGTCTAGCGGAGCAGACTACTGCCGCACGGTGTCCCTTTCTGTGCTAAGAAAGGCAACCTGTGAAACAAGGGCTAGAGGATTTCAACGAAGACGACCACTGGGTTTACACTATTCATCCTAAGAAGAATATGATTTTCGACCAAAGGCTAATAATCGAGTTACAAATGTTCAAGAATTTAAGATGAAGATGGACTTGCCAAGTCTTGACGGTCGATTAAACATTGAAGATTTTTTGGATTGGATCCATACCGTAGAAAAAAATTTCGACTATTTGAATATATCGGAACAAAGCCAAGTTAAACTCGTAGCGTATTAATTAAAGGGTGGAGCTTCAGCATGGTGGAAACAACTTCAATTTAATCGTCACAAGGAAAACGTGTGCAAACCAGGCCCAAGATGAAACGGTTATTGCAAAGAAAATTTCTCCCTCCAGGTTTTGAGCAATTTTTGTACCAGCAATATCAGAATTGTCAACAAAACAACCGAACAATAAATGAGTACACGAAGGAATTCTATCGTTTAAATGCCTGAGTTAATTTGTCTGAAACGGAAGCTCAATTAATTGCTCGATATATAGGGTGACTAAAATTAGTCATTCAAGAACTAGCTCTTTAGGAGCTTTGGACCATGACATATGCAGCCAATTTAGCAATAAAGTGGAAAATCATATGAATAGGTCCACATCCAGTACTCCAAAGGCAATTTTCAACGACCAATTCAAGAAACTTATTCTACTCCAAAAGGTGCAACGACATCAGGAAACAATAATATAACAGTAAAGGTACCACACCAATTCAGAATTCGGCACAGAATCAAAGTGGAACTTTAGCTCATGTTCGGTCTAACATCTAAAACAGAAACCAAGCACAGCAACGAACCAATAATGACCCTTGTGCACGTCCTAATCTTGGAAAGTGCTATCGATGCAACCAACTTGGCCATCTTTCAAATAACTGTCCCAACAGGCGATCCATTAATATTGTAGAAGAGGGGATGAAGAACAAAATTTTGAAGACAACTATGAGGGTGGTAATGTTGCAGAGGTGGATACAGGGGAAGAGTTGGCGTGTATTGTCCAACGCTATTTATTTGCACCAAAAAGCCTGATGACTCGCAACGACACAAAACCTTCAAGACTCGGTGCACTATTTGTAGTAAGGTATGCAACGTGATCGTTGACAGTGGCAGTAGTGAAAACGTCGTCTCCAAAGCAGTGGTAAGAGCTCTAAATTTGAAAACCGAAAGACACCCTTATCTATACAAGAGTGCATGGATTAAAAAAGCCCAGAAGTTCAAGTTCTAGAGATATGTAAAGTTCTTTTGTCAATTAGGATATATTATAAAGATGAGATAGTATATGACGTGGTGGATATGGATGCTTGTCATATCTTATTGGGTCGTCCATGGCACTATGACGTCGATGCCGCTTATAAGGAGTGGGATAACACTTTCATATTTTGGTGATTTGATAAGAAAATCGTTTTAGTACCACGATCTCAATCTTTGGAAAACAACTTTACTATCAAGGAAGAGAAACCACTTTTTACCAACATATTGGGCCCGGAATTCTTTGAACAAGTAAAAAAGCCGCACACTATATTAGCATTAGTAGTTAAAGGTCACTCGAAAGCAACTATACAGATTCCTGCCAAAGTTCAAAAGTTGCTGATTTTACTGATATAACACCTGACGAGTTACCAAACGAGTTGTCCCCTATGCAAAACATTCAACATCATATTGATTTGGCACCTGGAGCTAGTTTGCCTAACTTACCACATTTTCGCATGAGCCTAGTTGAACGTGAAGAGTTACAGCGACACGTAAATGAGTTACTTGATAAAGGAGATTGATCCATGAGAGCACGAGTCCTTGTGCAATTCCTGCTTTACTCACTCCAAAGGATAGCAGTTGGCGAATATGTAGACGGTTGTACTATTAATAAAATAACAATCAAGTATTGCTTTCCCATCCCGGGTCTTAATGATATGCTCGACGGGTTACAAAGGGCAGTGATAGTCACCAAACTTGATTTAAGGAGTGGCTATCATCAGATCCGCATTCAAATTGGCAACGAGTGGAAAATAGCTTTCAAAACCAATGATGGTCTCTACGAGTGATTAGTGATGTCATTTGGGCTGTCGAACGCACCAAGCACATTCATTCGATTAATGAACCAAGTTCTTCGTCCATTTGTGAGAAAAATTGTGGTGGTATATTTTGATGATATTCTTATCTACGACAAGAATGAAGATGAGCACTTGTCACATCTTAAAGAAGTTTTCTCCGTCCTGCAAGATAATAAATTGTATATCAATCTCAAAAAATGCATATTTATGACTGATCAACTTTTATTTCTTGGCTTTATGGTGGGAAAGGATGGTATCCAGGTTGATAAGACAAAGGTGAAAGCAATACGCGAATGGCCAGCTCCTAAAACCGTGCGAGAAGTAAAAAGCTTTCATGGGCTAGCAACTTTTTACAGGCGTTTCATTCGAGGATTCGGTACAATCATAGCACCTATTACCGATTGTTTGAAGAAAGGCCAATTTCAATGGGACAAAGCACAAGAAAATAGTTTTGAGGTAAAAAAAACCAAGTTATGTACTACATCGGTGTTGGTACTACCTAGCTTCGAAAAAGTATTTGAAGCTAAGTGTGATGCTTCAGTTATGGAAATTGGAGTAGTATTATCTCAAGAAGATCGCCCGGTCAAATTTTTCAGTAAAAAGGTTAGTGAGTCTCAACAAAAGTGGACTACTTACGAGTTAGAATTTTATGTTATTCAAGCTTTAAAGCATTGGGAACATTACTTGATACAACGAGAATTTGTGTTATTTACGGATCGTCAAGCTTTGAAATTTGTTAATTCTCAAAAAACAATGAATCAAATGCACGCTCGATGGATCACCTTTTTGCAGAAATTCACTTTTGTTATAAAGCATAAATCAGGCCAACAGAATAAAGTAACAGACGCTTTAAGTCGACAAGCATCTCTTTCAGCTACAATTAGCACAGTAGTAGGGTTCGATTGCTTAAAGGAACTTTATGCAACTGATGAGGATTTTGGTGATATATGGACTCGATGCAGTAATAGGGAATTTATACCCGATTACCTACTTCAAGAAGGATTCTTATTTAAAGGAACACAATTATGCATTCCTTGTTCTTTGCGTGAGCACTTGATTCTAGAATTACATACATGCAGATTAGGAGGACACGTTGGTCGAGATAAGACAATCAGCTTGGTTGAAGAGAGATTTTATTGGCCTCAACTCAAAAGAGACATTGGTGATTTTGTTCAGTGTTGTCCAGTATGCCAGAAAGCTAACGTGCAAGTTCAAAATACTGGACTTTATACCCCTTTGCCTGTTCTAGAAACAATATGGCAAGATCTCACTATGGATTTTGTTCTCGGTCTTCCATGGACTCAATGGGGAGTTGATTCTGTTTTGGTTGTAATTGATCGGTTTTCGAAAATGGCTCACTTCCTTCTTTGTAAGAAAACTGCATATGCTTCTTATGTGGCTAATTTATTTTTTTGCAAGATCGTTCGCCTACACGGCATTCCTGGTTTTATAACTTTAATAGAGATGTCAAGTTTCTAAGTCACTTTTGGAGGACGCTGTAGAGAATATTTAACACTTCTTTAAAGTTTAGTAGCACAAGTCATCCACAAATAGATGAACAAACAGGGGTGGCTAATAAACTCTTGGCAATATGATTCGAGAAGTTAATGGAGATAAAACAACGCAATGGGATGTTGCCCTTCCACATATTGAATTCGCTTTTAATAGTATGCCTAATCAATCCACCAAGAAGACTCAATTTGAAGTCGTTTACACTAGAGTTCCAAGGCATACGGTAGATTTGATTTGACTTTCGAATGTCAATTCTAATGCAGAAGAGTTTGTTGAACGTATTCAAAAAATTCATCACAAAGTAAAACAAAATTTAGAATATGCTAATATTCTTTACAAAACTGCTGCAGACCAACATCAACGTCTTAAGCTGTTCAACAAAGGTGATTTGGTGATGATCCAACTCTGCAAAAATCATTTTCCTATTGGCACTTACAATAAGCTTAAAGATAAGAAGATTGGTCATTTTTGCATTCTTCAAAAGATTGGTGATAATGCTTACAAAGTTAACCTTCGAGCTGATATGAACATTTCCAATACTTTCAATGCTACTGATATCGTCGAGTACTTTCCTTCAGATGAGTTTTCCTTGCAATCACAAAACTCGAGGGCGATTTTTATTCAAGTGGAGGGGATTGATGTAGTACATCACAACTACAATTAATAGTTTCACTTTATCTAGAAGTTTGTCTTTTTTAGCCCATGTTTGGTGCACATTATTTTCAAAATAATGCATTTTTTTGGTTGATGTGATGGGAAATATGTGATTGAAAAAGAAGGAAAAGTTATTGATGTGATGGAAAATATTATTTTATTGAAAAATGTGTGGTTGAAAATGAGTAGAAGAATGAGAATGAAAAAAATAATGTAGATCAAACAGGGGCTTTATATTATCTTTTCTAATTTCCTTTTGCTTTTCATTTTCTAGTTGTAATAGATTTCTTTAAAAAGTCATTGCGTCATTGGGTACCAGATCAGTTCCACTCTCTGAATCGTTGTCACTCTCCATTGCCATTTCCTCTGCCACCCATGTGCCATTGCCCTATTACACCAACTACGTCTCCTTTTTCAGTTAGTTCCTCACCAACTGGAGTTTCCAACACGTATCGGCGATGTGTCGGATCCCAACACACTGGCTCCAGTGGCATGTCTGTGCTTCATAGCATGCAAGTCACTTCCACCACAATTTAAGAGCTCGAAAGTGATAGGACCAGATGCCAAGGCAGTTCCTTTGATTAAGTAGAAGTATTAATGATTCAGTTACATAAAAGAATGTATGATAGAACGAGCATGCACCGCGTTAGAGGTACTAAAACTATTAAAATAATTGAAGATGACTATTACCCTCCCAAGTCTATTATTTTCTCCAAAATCATACAACTAACATGATTATTCACTTAATTTTAGTTACGTGGCCAGGACATAACAAATAGCATTCCACCACAGGGTCAACAGGTTATGATAAGAGTGGTTTCAACAAATACTTACTTCAGCAGCAAGATTGCCAACATAGACAGTGGTATACTGGGGATTATTTTCTGGTGCATCTTCGTTCCTCTTTTCTTGACCATCTTCTGCACAACAAATTATGTTTAAAAACATGCTATGTAAGACAGAAATATAATCGACTGCAAAACTCATATCCCAGAGAAACACGCTTCTAGAAGTTTGATCTTTTTTGACGGGCGTGTCTTATTAGAATTGAAAAGATCTTTCATGCACCCTAAATTTCTAATTCAGATTTTAAAATTTGTAAATAAAGTTAAATTAACAAATCGGTTTCACCTAAAAAGCACGGATTCTGATCCGTAATTCGAATACAAAATGGATACGACGATAAAACTTTTGAAAAAAAAATAAAAAATTAGGAGACGTAGATACAATTCTCCTTTTTGAATATAGATTTAATATTATTATCTATTTCCAATAATAACAATATAATTGTTAGCTAGAAACACGGTTTAATAGTATTGTGTATCTTCCAAAAAAAAAAAACTCTAGTCGTCAATTAAATTAAAACTCTAGTTGTGCATTTCCAATAAATATTATCTATTTTCAATAAGTTACTGAATAGTTATCTATTAAGTAATTTTTTTTTACCAATCTATAGCCAATAATAATGAGTTTTAAAAGAGCTTCAAACTAATAAAACTCTTCTTCACATGTTCTAACATACCCGATATGTATCAAAAATATTTTAAAATATAAAATAATTAAAAAAATAAGTACCCAAAAATTTAAAAAATATAAAATAATTAAAAAAAAAACACGCAACGTATCAGAGAGTATCCACACTTGGATACGTATCGGATAGGGTACGTAATAAGATTACAATAATCCGTGCTTCTTAGGATTTCACATTCATTAGGAGCATGACATGTAAAATCAGATTTATAAAAATTGTAAATAGCATTGTAGAACCAACCTGATGTTCCATTTGTTAGTTCCAAAATGTTTTTTGAGTCAGAACTATGCTGGTCATCACCAGAAATGGCGCCTTTTGTTGCCCAATTGCAACGAATTTGTCTGCTTCCAAGCCATTTCCCTGTAATTTTAATAAAATAATAGTCTTAACCATCAAACTAACAATTTTGTACGGATTAAAGGGGTGCGAGAACCCTACACATTACTTATAGCTCATTGCTTGCATAAATCTGAAAGCATCATTGTCATCCAAGGTGCCTCGTGATGACAAAATAAGAGTAAATACCCTGGTATAGTAGTTATTTTAGTTTTGGGATCCAGTAAAACTTGGTTGTAGGAAGCAGCAATACACTGGAGTCAAGAAGTTACTTCGAGTAAACATTCATAGTGTCCATCCAATAAACTTCCAAATTCAACGATAGGATCCATGAAGGGCAACAAACTTACAAAGATCCGACTCAACTTGAAAATGAATCAATGACGAGATCACAAGCAAATATGATCAATGAAACCATGCATTTACTTGTTCAAGTGGCCAAGAGTTTGAAGTTAACAAGCAAAACACCAAATTTCATGTTGGCCATGGAAGAGAAATCAAGATTAGTGCATTTAATTCAAGCGAAGTTAGAAGAAGCAAAGCCTGGTGTAACCGGGCACACGGGGTGCAAAATTTCAATCTTTAGCCAAATTAACTGAACGACATGTGCACAAGAGACTACAAGGTGCTCACGCGCAAAACAAAAATCTGAAAACGGTTTAATTTTTCCTTTTTCGTTTAGAACTCTATTGTTTGATATTTTCTTGATATTTTACGTTTTAATTAAGGTTTTTATGAGTTGCCTATAAATATGGCATTATTCTTACATTATAAATTAGCACATTATTGAGAGTTTAAATCAAAGCAATATTGCTTTCTTCTTGTTCTTCATTAAACTCAATTTCGAACTTATCAAGGATTTCATCTTTGTAGCGTTCAACAACTTCATAGAAAGGTTCCTAATTTTTGTGATTAAAAGGTCAAGTTCCTTTATAACTTTAGTTCCTTGATTCAATAAATTATTGGGTCAAGCTTCAAATCGGGATTTTAGCTTTCTTAGGGTTGTGATTTAGTTTTTTGTAGGTTTCAGAGCTACTATTGTTACGTAAGTTCACATCAATTGGTATCAAAGTTTTGGCTCTAAAATCAAGATTATATCTTTATCTTTCAACATTTTTTTCATCTTCATTGAGTCTTCATCCTCTTCATCGAGTCTCCCTCGTTTTCTTGATTCTTCATCATCTTCTTGAATCTTTTATATCAACGCAAATACCAACATTAAAGAATTGTTTTGTGCATTAAATTTAGTGCACTAATACAATTTTGTTTCGGTCTTTCTTGCCTTTGTTGATTTTCCACGTATTTAGTGTCCAAATAAAAAAAATGAAAATCGAAAAAAAAAATAAAAAAATCAGCAATTAAAAAAAAGTTTCAAAAACAAGAAAAACAAATTTCCAAGTCAAAAAGTGCCTGATTTGATTTCAAGACCACTTTCTTGAAACATAAATTTATTCAAGAATTCAATTCAACTTCCAAACTATCCTTTGGAGTCAATATTGTTGAGAAAAAGGCAAGATTCAAATTCAAGAAACACTTTCTTGAATTTCTTATTGGTGTTTCCATTCAATTTTCCATTCCTTCTTTTCTTGAGTCTTTCGAGAGTCAAATTCCTTCTACAATTCTTTGTTTGAACTTCACAGAGCTGAATTCTATTGATTGAGATCGAACAAGAAAGTATTGAGAGGAAAAAGGCAGATTGGTGAGATTATTAGAGGGAAAAAGTCAAATTAAGTGATACACGAGTGCAAATAGGTGAGGAAAATATTATTCTAGTTCATAGGATGTCGGAAAAGATCTACATTTTGGGAGGAGAATAATCAGTTCTGCATGGCAATGCAACATAATTGAGAGGATGAATGTGATGTGTGGGGAATTTAAGGATAGATTAGATATGCAAGATATATTGATTGCAAACTTACAAAGAGGGCAATCTAGAAGAGTCCCTGATATTAAGAGGCAAAATATGTGTTATCCTGGTGCAGAAATTGACCAGATCTCAGTAGTTGAAGTTGATAGGATGAGAAATAGAAAAGACGGGCGTTAAAGGGGGCCTAGAAGAAATCCTAGAGAGTTTGATGGAGTAGAGTACCCATTGGTAGATGAAGCACTTGTTACGAACCGTAGTGAGTTTGAAGATTTGATGGAAAGTTTCAAATTTTAGAATATGATTAATTCTCAAACAATTAATCATACGGAGGAACAAGAGAGGAAAAATTAGAGAGTAAGAGAAAAGAGAGAGGTGGCTGAAAATCATGAAAAAGGAATAGAGCCACAAGAGAAAAAGAAATAGAGAGTGAAAAAAAAATAGAAAGGTGGCTGAAAATAAAGAAAAAAGAGTGGAACCACAAGAGATAAAAGAAAGAGAATCTTCGGAGAGAAGAAAAGTCAAAAGTGAGCTACCATGAAAAAGAGAGTGAAATTGAGAGGTGCTTTAGTGAAAACTAACAAATCCCTCCCTAATTTGGCTATTTCTTTATTGCAGGATTTTGAAGAGTTGGTTCATGAGGACATGCCTATTGAGTTACCACCAATTCATGACATTAAATAGCAAATTGAGAAGACTAACCAACCCCACCCTAGTTTGAATATTTCTTTGTTGCAGGAGGTTGATTACTTGTTCCCTGAGGACGCAAATGAGTTTCAAAATCAATTGGGGAGTTTGAGGAGCAAAGGAAACATGAGTTCACTAACGGTAACATATCATCATCCCATATCTAGGTTAGATGATATTTTAGTATATTACAAGAGCCTAGATAGATATGATATGCATTTGAAATATGTTTTAAATGTCTTAAAGCATAAAAATATTTTGTCCATCTTAAGTTCCTTAACTATTTTGAGGTGAATTTATAGACCAAGGACAAACACTCAATTTCTACTAGTCATTTTAATAGTGTGTACAGTCTTAATCCACTAACTGTATTGGATTTATTTCCTTTATTTGTTGTTGAAAGAGGTGGTTTAGATGGAAGGAAGATTGAACAAAATGCATCTCAAGCTAATCAAAGAAAGAGGCGTACTACATTTGAACTCGGTGGTTAGGTTTGGATGCACGTGAGGAAGGCACATTTTCAAAGGAAGCCTAAATTGCATTCTAGGGGAGATGGACCATTCCAAGTGATCGAAATGATTAATGATAATGCCTACAAGATGGATTTCCAATATGGGTATAAGGTACTTACTACTTTCAATATTATTACTCTCTCTTTAATGTTGGTCAAGATTCAATGACAAATCTTCTTGAAAAGGAAGAGAATGACAGGATCCATGGAGAGCAACAAACATACAAAGATCCGACTCAACTTAAAGAGGAACACAATAAGTAGATCAAGAGCAAATAGGATCAATAAAACCATGCATTTATTTGTTCAAGTTATTGAGGCCAAGAGTTTGAAGTTAACAAGCTAAACACCAAGTTTCATGTTGGGAACGGAAGAGGAACCAAGATTAGTGCACTTAGTTCAAGTTAAGTTAGAAGAAGTTAAGCCAAAGTGTTGTCGGAAAGCGCGCGCGCGGGCAAAAATAGGTCGCGTGCGCACAGGGTGCAAAATTTCAACCAGTAGCCAAATCAACTGAACAGCGCGCGCGCAGTACAAAAATCAGAAGGCAGTTTCATTTTTCATATTTCGTTTAGAACTCTATTTGTTTGATATTTTCTTGATGTTTTACGTTTTAATTAGGGTTTTTACGTGTTACCTATATATTTTGTCTCATTCTTTCCTTGTAAATTAACACATTATTGAGCGATTAAATCAAAGCAAGGTTGCTTTCTTCTTGTTCTTCATTGAACTCAATTTCGAATTTATTAAGGATTTCATTTTTGTGGCGTACAACAACTTCATAGCAATGTTCATAATTTTTGTGATCAAGGAGTCAAGTTTCTTTATAACTTTGGTTCCTTGATTCAATAAATTATTAGGGTCAAGCTTCAAACCGGGATTTTAGCTTTCTTGGGGTTGTGATTCAATCTTTTAAGGGTTTCAAAACTACTATTGCTACGTGGGTTCACATCAAATGCACTAAGCAAAAGTGATATTCCATACCCAAATTTCTTGGCTTCTTAGTTATAACACCTACACCCGAATTTCTAGGTCTAATTATGAGAATTGAAAATTTAGAGGCTAATTTGAGGGTTAATCTATCTTCTAGGACCTTGTAGCAAACTTAATATAAATACTAATTCCCACACGTTTTGCTCTTTGAAGAAGGGTTGAATGCTTGGTAAAACCCCTATATAAAAATCCTTGATATATATTTTTTTTCATATTCATGATTGACCAAACATAGGGAAATGCATAGTGTAAATGCGTGTGTATATAGAATTTAGTATTCACATGAGAAATGAGGGAGAGATTTTGCTCATTTCACAGATTTCAAGGAACAATTTTCAATACTAGAATTAAGTCTTTCTACCATCATGGGTTTTTCCTTAATGATGCGTGTCTAGTCTTGCCCTGTTTAAGTCCCTCGTTCACATTCACATGCTACCACTCACTATATTTTTTTCAGTCCAAATAATATACACATACACGCACATAGCCGAGGTGGAAATTGTAAGAGGGATCAAGCAATTTTATTCGGTCTCTACTACTCTTTCTTGTAAATTTTGCTGTAAATATGCTACCTATCTTTGGATTATTATTATGCTATAAATTTCAAGAAAATTATTATGGGTCTCATATGGTACAATATGATTATGATCATGTTAAGGGGACCAGAGCATAATGGCGCTACACAAAAGAATTCTTACCTCCTATGTTCGGTAAAATCTCGTGTCTCCATTATGTTGATTATGATTATTATGCTCCTTTAAGTTATACATGATAATAATTCATAACTTACTTGTGGGGATTCCATAAATCACACTCCATGATATTTCCCCTTTCAGGCAATTGATGGTTCGAGGCAGTCAACCTAAAGATGCCAACGGGCTAGGATTAATAAATTATATTGTGTTTGAAACATAACTTTTAAGTTTCATTTTTATTTTTATATTTTGGCTATACTAAGACATTGTTTAGACTATGTTTATGTCAATGCGTTATTGTTTAATATTAAGATTTCGCAATTAATTATTGAAGTTAAAATCATTTTTAATTTACTTAATGAGTAAAACCGTTTCTTGTTATTATTTAAGTCCCTATAAAAAATTTAAATTTTATTTAGTAACACTCGAATAGTCAAGGATTCGGGTCGTCTCATTAGTTCTATCACAAGAACCATCTATTCTATCACTCAAAAGTAGACATTCAATGCCCCTACTCATATTAATATTATACCCTCGTGCAATTGGTTGTACATTTCTATTGACCGTGAACATCAGCTTTTGGAATGAGGATGGCTAAGGTCTCAAATTCATCAAAATCTTCACGAAAAAATTGATCCAGTTATTCCAGATTCAACGTTCACAAAAACTCCACTTTGTAAAACAGAATATAAGAACAATTTCTAACATTGCAAAACACCAGAACCATGCTCAAGCCATCAGATAGTTCAAGGGCCTTATGTAAGACATAGAAATCAAAACATCATTGAACCAGTGTTGGTACATATATAATAAACTCGGTGCTGTTCAGGCATGATTTCTCCGGGAGTGGCTACTTAAACCTCCAGGGAAGATAAAAGAGAAGAAAGGAGAGAAAAAGAAAAATACGAGAAGGGAGAGGACAAAGAAGATCCTAGCCAAAAGTAAAATATATTCGTACCGTTCAAGTCATTTATTGCACTTTGAGCATCCTGGACACAAGTACAGCCAACAATGGAGTTTGTTCACGACCACAAAAAGAAACCAGAAATTAATGGAATGCGTACTAATTGCAAGGGCTGAAGCAAAAAGGCAATGAATCCGCACACCTGCTGATTATGAAAAGACACAAATCCAAACCCCCTCGAACGGCCAGTCTTCTGATCCCACATGACCCTAGCATCTCTATAGAAACACAAGTATTGATGCAATGTCCTAATTATTAATCAGTCTAAAATCCAGGGGACTCAACTTCTAGGGCAAAAACAAACATAAATATCATACTTACGAGCAACTAGGATAGACAGAGAAGCATGCATACAAAGTGGCATCGGTAACTTCCGGACTAAGATCACCGACAAAAATGTTGAAGTGATCTGTGGGGTCAGGGTACATATAGTAGTCAAAAATCATTACGAATGATTCACGAGAAAATAAGATATAAGGCTACAAAAATCCTAGATGTATGTACATACTTGAGGTATCCTCTCTCTGAGCACTGGTATATGCCCAGTTAACTTTTATAGGCTGTCCAAACCTGTAAAACTACATATTAGATTAAAGATAACCTACTTAATGCCAACTATTTATTATTGTCGGTACTTACAAATGCCTTCCATTCAGAGTTACAATAGCGAGGGCAGCTGATCGACGATCGAAGTAATCCACAAAACCATAGGATGACTGCATCAAAAGGGGGTAAAACACCGTTTAAACAAGTCAAGACACTGTTCTGAGTCATAATGCTTGGTTCGGCATTTTTTTTCTTTTAAAAAAAGTCTGCACAAAAGATCTTATCTATATCCCTCTGAATTACAGGCTTCAATCAACGTAGTTCTTAATGAACTTCCAAACTACAGGACCATGCAGGATCTTTAACATTTCTATTTTCTACATGTCTGTACTTTGAATGCAAAACACAGTAGACTCTAAAATCATTGCAGAACTATCTTAGCTATACAAATATCCTTCAACTTCAATTTTTTGTTACTTTCATCAAGATACAGCTCTTATACATGTTAAAGAGGTAATTTAACTGATATATAGGCATTTTTCAAAACTTGAACATTCCATATAAAAATATGGGTTTCTTTAAGACATTTGAACTAAGCATGTAGGAAAGCCTTTATGTGAGCCGCGAGGACTGGGCAGCATCAATGCAGAGAAGAAATGTTACATTGCCTAAGAAGTAAAAGCGTAAGAAACTGAAGACATGAACTCGTAGAGGCAAGGAACAAAAAGTTATCCAACCATACCTTCTCTTTACGAATGAGTTTGCAACCTTCAAGGGCGCCGGTACTAGAGAAAACCTCTTGAAGAAGAGGTTCCGTGACTTGTGGATGGATGTTTCCAACATATCTACATTATGTTGAAAAGGATTACCTCAAAATGATGATAAGATAAAATCTTGAAACTGTGTGACACACAAACACCCAATATACATCATAACAATAAATTTAACTTGGAAAATTCAAGAGGTAAATATGATGATAAATGACATATTACTCTGAAAAAAATTATTAATATAAAATGTGCTATGTGAAGGTAAATCCATCATCCTTATCCATAATACATAGAACTGGGAAGCAATCTACTACACCCTAAAACAGGTTTTGGTCTACCATTACCCACCAATATCAACTAGCCCCTAAAGAAAACCTCCACTAGAATCAAAAACCTACAACCTCAGTTAATATAGTTCCTAGATCTAATGGGTACAAATTTTGAACAGCATAATATTTAAATCGAAATATACTTATTGAACTCAACAAAGCTTGTCCCATGCAAATCTTTTCATAAAAAACAAAAATGAAAACAATAATAACAAACACTAAGCCCATGAATTATTTTTCTATTATGTTCGGTACATCATACATCCATTAAAAGAGCCAAGTATTTGGCCCAACATTTGATCCATTCGATGCAGTCATGCAGAAAAATCTTCTCAATCCAAATATTTTTAAGAAAAGTCATTTTTTTTTTTTTTTGTATGGAACATATATCGAATACATTCAGGCACCTAAGAATGAAGTATCACGAAGCATACAACACAGAACAGAATGGTGTTCTTAGTAATAAGCATAATCTCCAACAGGATGGCATAAGTCAGCAAAGCAAAGCATAAATATATTTAAATTGAAGAACTCAAGAAGACAAAGTTAGGTGTGCATAAAGAACTCACACACTGCGGCAAGTACTTGAATCAAATCCAGGTGGCAAATTTCCACTCAAGATAGGTTCTATCTGCAAATCAAATACTATTCATAAGAACTCAAGCATAAAAATATAGCTACATAAAATAATGCTTCTCCAGTGAGATTAGGAAGATACAAAATCAAAATAACGACAATGAAAGCACCACGACGATGTGCAAAGCATATTTATCTCAGCTTACAAATATTGCCAGCATATTTCTCGGACGAAAAAAAATTGTTACAGAATTAGAAAATAGAAAGTTCAGCAAGCAATTTGATATCTCAAATCTATAATTAAATAGAAAACAAAATCTTGTCAACCATATGGCTCTTTTGCTATGAGTATAAATAGTTCCATTAACATTAAATTTATTCCTGTATTGAGCCATTTTCTAGTTATACAGTAAATATGATTCATTTATTCATTTTACACCGTCAATATTATTATTCATTACTTATTCACTTATCAAAAATTAAATGGCCCCTGGCCATGTCTAAGGTTATGAATTATGCAAAATAAAAGTTCTTTCTAATTCATAAAAGTTCGTGTAGATATATATTCATGACTTGTAATTTAAATAAGTGTCTGTGACCAGCAAATAAAGTTGCCAAGTTGGGCAGTTATTCTGTTATCTACTCCAAGATTGGGTGGATGGCTTGTCTTGACCATAAAATTGGTGAATTCTGAGTAGAGATACTAGTGCATATTTACTTTATCTTAATGACTGTTAGGTTTATTCAATGACGCAGTCCATCTTAATTCTGAGTGGGTAATGGACCTTTACTCATGACTGAAGCACGGAGGCATCCACGAATAAGATTACAATGTAGTCAATATCTTAGTGATTTGGAAGTTTGGCTTGTGAATACATGGAATATATATTCACAATATGTAACCCATAACTCTCTAAAGAGATGGGAATGTCCACCTAGAGATTTTCATGGATGAATTAAAAGCCTAATTATATTAAGGCCATGTTTAACACCCATTCTCATTCTCATTTATTTTCTCTTTATTCATGTCAACCACACATTATTCAAATAAAATAATATTACATACAAATCTAAAACTTTTCATTACTTTTCAACCACACATTCTTCCATCAATCACTATTCCAAAAATTATTTTTTCCCAAAATAGGTGTCAAACACAAGCTAATTACAAAAAAGGTGGCGGTCCATGGGCGACACAAATTATTCTTAGACGGATCTGACATAATCTTTCTATAGATCGTGATTTTGTCTCCCAAATTTATTGTAAGGAAAATCAAGTCGCCCATTCACTTGCATCTATTGGATGGGATATGTGCCATTATCAGGAGTATGGCCTCATTGATCTATCACGCAAACTTTGAGCCTTCATACAGATTGATAGATATGGTTTCCCTAGCATCAGAGAGCGTTGGGCTGATTTTCACTTGTTTGCATTGTATGGGAAGTAGTACTTCCCTTATTTTTACTCATCTTCACACGTTGCATTTCTTTGCTTTGGGTAGGTTTGGTTTACGCACTCTTCCCCTCTGTACTCGTGGATTTTGTTTTTATATATATGGTTTGGACATCCAAACCCCATCAACATTCCCTGATGGAGCCTGAAAACCCAATAAAGCTTTGTTTATGTTCTTGTTAAAAAAAAATAATAGAAATTATTATATTTAAGTTTTTATCAAAAATTATTTTGTTATTCGAGAAAAATGCAACCTAAAGAGAAAGATATAATTGGAGAGGTAAAAAGGTCATTTTACACCAAATTCCAATTGTTGATATTTGATGGAGATCGAATGTTGATTTTAATTATGAATTATTAGCTTATGGGGCTACAATAACTAAGCTTTTATTCAAAGAGGGATCAATTGTATTAGTTTTGACTAGAAGTAGATTTGAGCAATTGAAACTTGGATTTACACGAGTCCATTGCGTCTCCTAAGTGGCTCTATAATTACAAATGTGCTATGAGCACTTTATGTGAATTGGGCTTACACAAAAAGTTGCACAAGGATTGTCGACCTTAGGGTATCTAAAGTTACAAAGGTACGTCAGTGGCTATTATAAACGCCACAAAGGGGGGCCACCAATATTCCCGAAATGGTGCATCCATCTACTAAATACACATCTTTCAGTATCCACTTAACAACACACGTGAACACGAGTTAGCGATATTCACTATGAAGTGTTTCCATGGAGGAAGGTTTTTCTAAAAATGGCAAATATAGTTTCCTCGAAAAATTTTACATCTTTCTTGAGTGTCCACTAAAAGCATGTTTGGCAAAGCTTAAATTATAATTTAAACTAGTCAACCATATTTTTTATCCATTTCATAGGACCAAAATTTGCTACTTATTTATTATTCATTCTGTAGGACCCAAAGCTTATGAGCACTTAATAGCACTGTCGAATGAGCACTAACTTGTATAGCTGCCTTTTAAGAGCACATGAGAAGATTGAGAGGTTGGAGGCTTTGGTAGATTGATTCAAAGGAAGATAAGTGCAAATCTGCGCGATTCAGGTAATTTCAATCTGTACGTGCATTTTTTTTCTTCATTATCACGCTCTATTTGTGTCCTATTTTGGATTATTGCAAGATCAAGAAGAAATTTAAAAATTGGAAACCTCATGCTTTCGCTCTTTGATTCGTGTTTCACAAGCTTCAATTTTTCCAACACTCATATATAGAATCTGTAGAGTAAATTGTCATAGATTGTTGCTCGAGAATAGGGAGTTATAATTCTAATGTGTGTAGTTTGTATATTCTAATGGCTATAATTGTAATGTGTGTAGTTTGTATATTTATGGGTTATAATTTCCAAATTCTGTTATTTCCCAAACAGCCAATAAACAGCACCCCCAATGAATGCATTAGACCCCCAAAAGACCTTCCCTATAAAAAATCCATCAAACCTTGAAAGCCGTAAAGGAAAAGCTTCATAAAGTATTGTATTTTAAGCAGCGTAGATCAATTTTTCTTCAAAAAAATCTCCCATGCACGAAAATAGAAATCCATGAAACGACAATGGTAAAGAATTGACCAAGTTCTCTTCGGAATTTTAAGCAGAAATGGGTAAGCTGCAAACCTATAATAAAACAATTCAATAACATTTTTCACCATAGTTGTATTTTGAGCAAAGAACTTTAAAAGATAGTAAAGAATACTACTACCCAGACAAACAAAATAACATTTACATAACCACACAAACAGTTTAATACCCAATATTGAATTTTTTTTTTTTTTTTTTTTCTTTTTTGGTTTGAAATATCAGAAGGCTTAATAAAGCAATGTACGAGGCAGAGAGAGGCTCAGGTCTTGATTATTTTTTCTCTCTCTTGCTTGTGCCCTTGAACAAGTTCGTTTAAATCGAATCACCAATCATTCAATCAACATAATTCGTCAAATATTTACTTCCCACACACGTCTCGCATTTTTTCTAAAAAACCATAGCAACTAAAAAATAAAAGCCCCAGACATGATCTTCTACAAAACGAATGAACCGAAGAATTTTCCATGTCGAAATCAAATAAATAAATAATCCCAAAGGTCAAAATCTAATTTGAACAATACAATCAAAATATTAAAAAGAACAGAAACCTGAGGAGGAGCAAGAAGACCGGGGTGGTAGAGAGATTGTTGCATTAATGCTTGTTGTTGCTTCAACCTCTGCTGTTGCATCTTCTTACAAATTAAATAAATTCAAAAATTAAAGAAAAAAGAAAAGAAACCCTCGAAGGAGAGGGGAAAAAGAAGAGACGACAAGCGAAAAACGAGAAACGGATGATATGGATGAGGACTACTGAGGTTACACTAGCTTTCATATGAGAGATGGGGGGAGTGATTGCCTGTGTCCGTTTCACTTGTTTCGTCTGTGCAATTGACTTTGTAAACCGTTATTAACTTCGATAATGCTACGTGTACACTCCAAGCGTGACATATGATGGTATTAAAAAATGATTGGAGAGAAAATTATTTAATTTTTTAAACTATCCAATAATGTGTTATCGCGCGACAAAATGTAAAGAATAATGTACATGTACATCGTCGAACCCAGGATTTGAGGTCAATTAAGATGGACGTTGACCGTCAATAGTCAACATCCATAATAACAATGTCATTTATTAATGTTTAATTAAAATAATATTAAAAATACTTCAATCTATTTGAAAATACACTGTGTGTTTGGTCCTCATTTTTTAGGAAGAATTAGTTTTTGAATAGTGATTGATGGAAAATGTGTGGTGGAAAGTGATGAAGAGATTTAGATTTATGTGTAATATTATTTTATTTAGAGAATATGTGGTTGAAAATGAGTACTGTAGAAAAATGAATGGAAAAAAAAAAAAAGAATGGGCTCAAACATGGGCTAAAATAAAAGTCAATTAAGACAACTACATTCTCTATCTTTCCCCTTCTTATTCAACTACATTCCGTCTTTCCCATTCTAGAGGTCTTCTTATTCTTTTACTTTCTTCTCTCACCATAGATAGGTCATATTCTCACGTAGTGACTTAATACATTTCTTAATTCTTCTACACATTATCATTTATCCACACATTATTCTTCTACTTTCTTCTCTCACGATCATAATAAATCATAACATACCAAAAACAAAAACAAAATAAATAAATAAATAAAATACAGAGGCGACAGGACTTACAGTTGAGAGACGAGAATGATGAAATTAGAAAGTGAATTTCACATAAAACTAAGAAACTTAAGTATTTTGCTTCTTGCATTTCGAGGACAAAAATCATTATCAAAGCTATGTGTTTATAAAGAGGAGAAATACCTTCTTTTCTTTCAATTTCTTGGTACCAAAAATCGAGACAATAGAGAGGTCGGCGTCGGGACTCATTGGTAGCACCAACAATCACAGGGAAAGGGACGAATGGTAGCGGGGCGGTGCACGAGGGAGAACTAGGTTTGCAAAATGAATTGCTTTGGAAATTGGAATGGTCGATTAATTGGTATTTGGTGGCCGGTGGGTAAATGACTAAATGGTAATGGATTTGACTCATTTGATAATTGGAATTGATTTTATTTTAAAAACAAGATAGCAAAATTATATCAATACTACTATAAAGGAGAGGATGAGCCCAGCACTGTTCATTTTTGCACCTTCCATTTCACACTTAACTGGTTTGGTTCTGGTTTCTCTACAATGAGATAGCCACAATTTATGACTTCTGAATTTTTATTAAACCGACTTGTCACTGATATACATGCAAATCTATTAAAACCAATTGCAATAAGACGGTATCTGATTTCATTTGCAAAAAGACAGTATATGATTTCATTTCAACCATCAAATAAATTATTAGCTTTATCAACTCAGAAATCAAAGAGAAGAAACGGAATTTGAGACTGAACGACGCAACTCAGTTAGAACAAATGTGAGTTTCTGCCGTGTTTTTTGTTTTCCAGCATAAAATTATTATGATTTTCATGTATGTATGAGTTTGGTATATTCTAATGTTTTCCATGTATATATGTGTATCTGCATCTATCTATTTCTCAAATGAGAGTTTTGAATTTTTGAGTATGAATTTTTAGTTTTATTTCTTTTAGTTATTGAGGAACCAGAAAATCCTCATCTACTTCTACTGCTGAACAAATCACATTTCCATCAAAGTTTCCTTACTCTATCTTCCAGGTATATATGTGTATCTGCATCTATACGTGTCTCAGGTGAGAGTTTTGGATTTTTTAGTATAAATTTTTAGTTTTATTTGTTGTAGTTATTGAAATTTCCCCAGTTATTACCACCATCATGATTGTGTTCGAGATACAATTGTTATCCAAGCATTGCAATTTATATTTTGTAAAATATCTTGTTTCCAATGTACACACGGTGTCTCCGAATAATTCAGAGACACCACGCAAACCGAATTATTCGGAGACACACACACAGTGTTTCCGAATAATTCGACGACACACACACCATGTCGCCGAATAATTCGGAGACACCGTGTGCGAGGTGACACCGAATAATTCGGAGACACACACGGTGTCTCCGAATTATTTGGCGACACATACACCGTATCGCCGAATAATTAAGAGACACCATGTGCGCGGTGTCTCCGAATAATTTGGAGACACCGTGTGCGCTGTGTCTCCGAATAATGGAGACACCGTGACACCGAATTATTTGGAGACATACACACGGTGTCTCCGAATTATTCGGACACACATGTGTCTCCGAATTAATCAGCGACACACACATCGTGTCACCGATTAATTCGGAGACACCGTGTACGGGGTGTCCAATGTTTCCAATAATTTGGCGACACACACACGGTGTCACCGAATAATTCGAAGACACCTTGTGCGCTGTGTCTCCGAATAACAGAGACACACATGTGTCTCCGAATTAATCGACGATACACAGACGTTGTCGTCGAATAATTCAGAGACACCATGTGCGCGGTATCTCTGAATAATTCGGAGACACACACACGGTGTTTCCGAATTTTCCTGGTGTCCGTGATGTGCGGACACCATACATTGGTGTCCGTACATTGCGGACACCAGCGGGACAATTTGGTGCCATGGACACCGACAAATTCGGTGTCATGGACCGAACATGACACTGAATTTTTCGGTGCTGTTTCTCCGAATTCTACGGAGACACTCCGAATTCTACGGAGACACGGTTCGAATTCTACGGTCGTGTCTTTTTTCTTTTTTTTTACAGTTTTTTCCCTTTTTTATATGCTAACGATAATCTAATACAAAGTCATTTTCTCTTTTGTAATTCCAATTGTTATATGATTTTATTTTACTGATTGAAAAAAATACAATTGATATACATGGGAAAGTAGACACGGCGTGAGAGTTTTGGATTTTTTAGTATGAATTTTTAGTTTTATTTGTTGTAGTTATTGAAATTTCCTTCTATGAATTAAAAATTTGGTAGAGCTGAAAGCAGAACAACATTTGAAAGATTGATGGAAATTAAAAAAGCAAAGCAACACATGAGAGTTAAAGAATTGTAGTGTTTCTTTTAGCGTAGAGAAATAATAAATTTTGCATGAAACTTATTTTAGCCATGAAAGATAGAAACAATTTTGTCGTAAATAATTGTTAGCGTGTGTAAAAAAAAATCGGTGCCATGGACGAATTTTTTGGTCATGGGTGCCATGGACACCGAAAAATTCGATGTCATGGACCGAACATGACACCAAATTTTTCAGCCTTCGGTGCCATGGACACTGAAAAAATCGGTCATGGCACCAACTTTTTCGGTGCCATTCTATGCCATGGACACCGACAAATTCGGTGTCATGGACTGAACATGACACCGAATTTTTCGGTGCCGTATCTCCGAATTCTACGGAGACACGGTTCTAATTTTACGGTCGTGTCTTTTTTTTATATTAGTTTTTCCCTTTTTTATGTGCTAACAATAATATAATACAAAGTCATTTCTCTTTTGTAATTCCAATTGTCATATGATTTTACTTTACTGATTGAAAAAAATACAATTGATATACATGGGAAAGTAGACACGCCGTGTCTCTTTTTTTTTCGGGGGAACGCCCCCAAACCCCCACGAGGGGCGCGCCCCCTCGACCCTAGCGACCTGAACATCACATGTCGATCCTCTTCGAGGGCGTTGCCCCCGAACCCCCACGACCTTATAGTATCCATGTCTATTTTTTTCTTACGCAATGGTGAAGATGTTGACATGCGTGTACCATGGGGATTTGTATTCCTTTTCTTCCTTGTGCTTTCAATTATCTAAAAAAGTTAAAAGAACAATATAAATCAATCGAATCACTGTCTACTAATGCCACATTTTACTTGGAAAGAAATTTGCTTCACATCGCACATCTCTGTATTATCCAAGTTCAAAATCAGAATACATTTTTTTGTTAGGCTGGCGAAGATCACACATGTTAGAAAAAATAGACTTCATGTCTTCATATGTCGTGGCTCCGTGACGATTTTTTTTCCCATCAGGAGCCACGTTTCCCACATCATGTCTCTGCGCCTTTCTTTTCTTTCTTGTTAAATAACACGTTTAATTCATTAGTTTATTTTACTCCCTTAAAACATGTCTCCGCGCCCTTTTTTTTACCTTTTATGTTAAATAACATGTCAATTCATTAGTTTTTTGCACTCACTTAAACTTCTTACTCTCTCAATTAGTTCCTATATTGTTTACTTTCGACTCCAACTATTTGATAATTTATCTTATTCTTTTGATAGGTAATTCAAAAATGTCAACTGATGGAGAGCCTAATGTCGATAACCCTAAAACTATTTTCCAAAGTACAAATGAGTCCTACAATGCCTTCATTCGCCAACAACAAAATCAAAGACATAAGGATCGGCGAAGTCGAGTTAGAACCGGGTGCATTGATCATCGCAAAAGGATAGTTGACCCTATGTTAACTGGGAATACTAATTTAGGTGTCGCCGATGTGCATAAATCTACAATACACCATCATTCTGAAACTTCTACTTCAAATGAAGCAACTATAAATATTTGCAATGTTGAATTACAAAAAAGTTATACCCTATTAAATGTACCAATTACTCTATATGCATTACCGACATGTACATATTGTGAACATTGTGGTGCATAGAAATTTTATAAAAAAAGTAAAGACTTTTGTTGCTCAGATGGAAAAGTTAAGCTTATATGTGTGATTCACCAACTGAACTGTTCAACTTGTTTACTTCTACAGAACCTAAATGTATGGAATTTAAAAAAATTGCAAGGGGATATAATAACCATTTTGTGTTCACTTCATTTGGTGTAAAGTATGACAAAGAACTTTTTAAAGCATATAGAGGTATATACACATTTAGAGTTCGGGGGCAAGTATATCATTATATAAATCAACTTATACCAAAGAATAATACGCCTTGTTATATGCAGTTATATTTTTATGATACAGATAATGAACTTGAAAATCGTATGAAAATTTTAGAAAACTTTATTGAATCTAATTTAATGATTTTAATTGAAATCTTGAAAATAAATCCATACAGTAGATTTTTTAAATCTTTAAGTGATATTACTAACTTGCATAATTATCAAATACATATAAGATGTGACACAAGACTTGATCAAAGAATCTTCAATACTCCTTCGACGTCTCAAGTAGCTGCTGTATGGATTGAAGATGATGGAAATGCAAATGCTCGCATTCGTGATATTACTATATACGGGCATTCTGGTGATTCGCATAAGGTTATTATTATTATGGTTGTTATGATCCTTTGTAATATCCTTTGCTTTTTCCGTATGGGGATCTGGTTGGCATGAAGGTATTGATAGATGCAAAATTCAAACTTAAGATTTGCCCAATGTTGATGCTTTTCCTAGCACAATTAATTATGCATCTCAAATTATCGAAAAAGAAGATCAAGGTTTGCGACTATACCTTTTAGTATATTTCCTAACTTTTTCAATGTAAATATTATAAATGAATACTGAAATTGATTTTTCATTATACAGTGCTTAACGGAACTAAGAAACGGTCTCAGGTTTCTTGCCGAGAATACTATTCGTACAAGTTACAAATTCGGCCCTCAGGTAAGTCTATATTGCTTTATAGTGGCAGACTCTTTCAACAATATGTTGTAGATATATATATGTTAAGATTGAAACAACTAGATTAGATTATTTTCGTAATAATCAAAAACAAATTCGTGCTGAACTTTATCAAGGCATTGTAGACAGTGTTCAAAATGGAGAAACAAGAGGGTACAAAATTGGAAGAAAATTCGTTTTACCACAATCCTTTACATGTGGGCCAAGAGATATGTTAAGGAGATATATGGATGCAATGGCTATTGTACAACGTTATGGAAAATCAGATATATTTTTAACTATAACATGTAATCCAAATTGGTCAGAGATTAAGCAAGAACTAAGATATAATGACGAAGTTCAAAATCGACTGGATCTAATTGTACGAGTATTTAGAGCGAAATTGGAAGAGTTAAAAAATGATTTGTACAAAAAGAATGTCTTAGGTCTTGTTGTTGCGCACATATATGTGATTGAATTTCAAAAAAGAGGACTTCCCCATGCACATTTATTGTTAATTTTCAATCGTGGCCACAAAACTTCTTGTGCTGAAGACGTTGATAAGATAGTGTCCTGTGAAATTCCTGACAAAAACAAATGCTCTCATCTTCATTTTGTTATTGTTAAACACAATATGCATGGTCCTTGTGAAAATCTAAATCCAAAGAATGTATGTATAGAAGCAAATGGAGGTTGTAAAAATAAATATCCTAGAGATTATTGTAACACTACTATCTTCGGTCATAACTCATACATGTTGTATAAGCGTCATGATATTGGAATTTCAGTTAAAGTTAGAGGTCAAATGTTAAACAATCAATGGGTTGTACCATATAATCCTTATTTAAGTGCAAAATTTGACTGTCACGTTATGAACTATGTTCTTCTATCAAAACTGTAAAATATTTGTACAAATATGTATACAAAGGATATGATCGTATTAATTTTTTAATTGACACAAATGAAACAGAGAAAGAAATTGATAAAATATCTGCTTACCAATCTGCTAGATGGATATCTCCACCTAAAACTATGTGGAGTATTTTTTCTTTCAATTTGTCAGAAATTTGTCCTACTGTTTTTTCTTTACAGCTTCATATTGAAGATCACCAACAAGTAACATACAATGGGAATGATGATTTATCCACTGTTATAGACAATGAAAATATGAGGAAAACAATGTTGACATAATTTTTTCTCATGAATGAAGTAAACGAGTTTGCTCTAACATTGTTATATCGGGATTTTCCTACACATTTTGTTTGGAATACAAATACAAAGATTTGGGCTCCGAGAAAGAAACAAGTTGTTATAGGACGAATTGTCACAGCAAATCCTTCTGAAGGAGAACGTTATTTTCTCCGCATTCTTCTTAATCATATTCGGGGGCCAACATCATTTCAATATTTAAGAACTTCAAATGGGGTAACTACTACAACTTATCGAGAAGCTGCATTTCTACATGGTCTATTAAGTGGAGATAACCATTGTGAAGAATGTTTATCTGAAAATATTGTTTATGAAATGCCATTTTCTTTAAGACGTCTTTTTGCTACAGTCCTTATACTTTGCAACCCTAATCATCCAAAGTTGTTGTGGGATAAATTCAAGGCTTATATGATTGATGATTATGTACGTGAAAATATATCCGTTGAAGTTGTTGAAGTACGGGCTTTAGAATATCTCAGCTCTGTTTTAGAGTCATTGGGTAAAAACATAAACGACTATGAAATTGTATCATTCAATGTAAATATAAATGAGAATGAAAGGTTGAGAAGAATGATTGCGGAAGAGACAACTAATTTGGATGTTCAATGGGACTACGCTGGTACAACAACTTTAAATGACAAACAACAGTTTGCGTATGATACAATTATGGAAAGAGTAAGATCCGAATCAAGTGGTGCTTTCTTTATCGACGGTCCAGGTGGGACAGGTAAAAAAAATTTATATAAAGCACTCCTAGCTGGTTCACGGTCTCAAGATTTAATTGCTTTGGCAACTGCGTCTTCTGGAGTATCTGCATCTCTATTACCTGGAGGTAGAACAACTCATTCAAGATTTAAAATTTCTTTGGAAACGATTGGTGAAATTAGTTGTAATGTTAGCAAGCAATCGCTTTTAGGAACTTTATTGAAAATATCTAGATTAATAATTTGGGATGAAGCAACCATGGTAAATCGTTGTGTCATTGAAGTTGTAGATAAGATGCTAAGGGATATTACAGATTGTAATATGCCTTTTGGCGGTAAAGTGGTGGTTTTCGAAGGAGATTTTCGACAGGTTCTTCCAGTCGTACAAAAAGGAAAAAAAGAAGACATAATGAGAAAGAAACGCCCTAAAACTCAGCATTTTTCATGAAAGGTCACTGCACTTTACAATGCTTGCCTAGCGCTGACTGTGCTGCTCTAGCGCCCAAAGCAGTGGCGTAGTGCTCACCTGGCTGTTGCTCTAGTGACACCATATATGCTGAATTCTCAATTTCCTTATATAATTGGACAATATTTTCTCATTCATTCGAAATTAATTTTGAGATTCCCAATAAATTACGATCATTTACTCGATGAGTAGAACAAATTAATTATTTACTTTTGTAATTTGACTATCGAATTATGTCCAAATATTTATCGAAAGTTGACACAAAGTCACATTTTCATGGTTTTACTTAACCAAATTTAACCAACTTTAAATCAAATTCCAACAATCCCTCACATAAATGGAATCATCATATATGTAAATGATAATGTAGACACTAGTAGGAAGATAAGCAGATAAAAGTCGTATCAAGAGAGGTAACTTCTGACCTTTTACCTTCTTCAGTAAAATACTATCATATTTATTTGGCATATTGGTGAACGCAATGTCTTGAACCATTCAACCGTTGATGTAAACCAACACAACGATACTTACACAATGTCTTCTCTAAATCGTTTCGGTTCTAATGATTGAGTTCATTTCGACCATAAACCACTATTGGGTTTCATAAGTATTTTAGAAAATTTCAGCCTCAAACAACTCTCATAGAAACGTCCACAATTCAAACTTACATAGGTGACTTTCTATTGAGACTATTATGACATACTCTGACTTAATCAAGTTATAAGAATCATTAAAAGCATAACTTAACCTTTTAACATTCTACAGAAAATACTTTGATTATCATATGAATGAATAGGAATTAGTGCTTCGTGAAATCTTCATAACTTATTTGTCCAATTAAACCAAGATCTTGAAATCTTCAGTCAACAAAGTTGGTTTACCATTACAAAGACTCTAATGTAGTAGGCTTTAACTTCATTCCCTTTAATATATAGTATACTTGATCTCACGATAAACCTTTTTAATAGATCCACGAGTTTACACCATCTGAGATCAACTGCTTGTGGTATTGTGTCTATAACATATATGTCTAGTCTTATCATTACAAGCGACTTTGTATCTCATTAAAATGGCTAGCTTTCATAATCGATTTATTTAGTAGATATAATTGTTGCCAGTTAATAAATCCCCTCATGAAGCCACATGCTTCTCACTATCATAATCGATTCATTTAATAGATACAATTGTTAAAAACTAAGAAATCCTCTCATGAAACCAAATGCTTCTCAGTAGCTTTATCTAAACATCATCTCCCAATATGGTTGGATGGTTTTTAACATATCATTTGTACTAGTCAAACATTTTTACTAATGGATTTCGGATCTTGGTTATTCAATTTACAATTAAACCAGTATCAAATACAATGTATTTCAACCAACTATTATTATTACATATCCAATACAAATTTAATAATCGACGTTCATCCCATTTATCCACTTTTGACTTGTAGTGCATCACGTTTGTGAAACATCCTTAAACTTCTAAAATTAGTATAAGAGTTTCATACCTTTTCTCCTTCAATGAAAATCTTCTATGATTTATGAGTTATAGGGAATGTAACTTGTAGAATAAGTTACCCCCTACAATTCTCAATTAGGAATGCACGTGCAAATTAGTTGTATCCACAAGTCTTGAACTTTTTATGTAAGTAAGCATTAATGATAACCCCCTACAATTTTGGGTTAACTTGAACTTAGAGTTCATCAACTCTTTTAAAATTCAATTCATTCATTAACTAGACAACGTCCATATCAAGTGCTTCGTGAAGGTCCGGGTAATTTCAAATTAGGGTTGCCAAATTCACAAATAATACAAATGAAAAGATATTTTCCTTTGGATTGCATTTCATGATGTACTTAAATCAACTATGTTTAATTGGATCATACAAGTTGACCAAATTCCACATATAGACCCGAACACAATTTAGGGTTAGAAATGCTTTCAAAGCATATACCAACTTAATTTGTTCCAATATTGATTTCAATACGTTGCGGCAATTGGATATCAAAATAGAGCCAATATGAGCGCACATAACTATACACATATTTTAGAGTAGTATAGTATCAAAATGAAGAAGGCTAAGCATCTCGATGCTCAAGAATTGCAACTTTTTCGATCATATACAACTTATCAATTTTGTATAGTTTCATATAAAAAATAAATAAAGCATATTCTCACAAAAAGAATAGTGATTTGAAATGCTCCTGGAACTACCTGCATGACTTCATGCGATCGCATGGTATTAATTTTGATTCCTCTTTTTTCTTGTGCAGAATTTCGTGCCGTTTCTGAAATATACTCATGGACGGAAATTTGACACCCGAGTTGAAAGTTATGTACGTTTTCATCCATGCTGTTCATTCACTACTTGAATGGAGTTGATCCATTTGGTTTCTTCTTCCAAGCCCAACATGAAAATAGTTCATTAGCTTGTTAACTTAAACACTTCATCCATCATAGTGTGAGCAAGTAATTCCATCACATTATTTACCCGCTTTGCCCTCAAACGTGTCATTTTGAACATCCTTCGATAATCAATGGGTCTTTTCTAGGGCTTGACTTTAACGTACTCAGCTCCGTGCTCAATCATCCCATCTCTCTTCAAATGAATTAGTCCTCAAGTCTATACCTACATCTAAGAGAGAGAGAGAGATCATATATATTAAAAGTAGCTGAAACATTATACTCACCAGGAAGATCCAGCTTATATGCATTGCCATTGATTTTCTTGAAAACTTGAAACGGTCCATATCCTTGTAGCTGCAACTTCGATTTCCTTTGTTTTGAAAAGCGCTCATTTCTCAAATGTACACAACCCCAATCATCGGGATTCAAATGAAATGCTCTTCCAGCCCTTGTTAGCTCGTAATGCAAAATGCTTGTTTTTGTTTTCAATTTGCAATCTAACCTTCTCATAGAGTGACTTTACCGTCACGGCCTTCTTTTACCCATCTATACTTCCACGTTCATTCACAGGTAAAGAAATTAAATCCAATAATGTTAGTGGATTAAAACCATAAACAAGTTTAACCAGTGAATATGGAGTAGTAGAATATATAGCCATATTGTATTCAAACTCAACGAAAGGTAAGCATTATTCCTAACTTTTCAAATTTTTATTAACCACAGTATGCAACAATTGAATTATAGTCCGATTAACGACTTCGATTTGTCCACCGATTTGTGGATGACAAGTAGTAGAAAACAATAATTTTGTGCCTAACTTACCCCCACAAAACCCGCTAAAATGACCAAGGAACTTAACATCTCTATTCGACACTATACTCTTAGGGACCCGTGTAAACACACTATTTCCTTAAAGTACAAATCAGCTATATTAGTGTCATCGTCGATTTTATGACATGCAATGAAATGTGCCATCTTAGAAAACCTATCGACCACTACAAATGTGGAATCCTGACCCCTTTTAGTCATTGGTAAACTTAAAACAAAACTCATGGAGTTATCAACCTAAGGTTTACTAGGGACTGGTAAAAGAGTATACAATCCGTGGGGTAGAACCTTAGACTTAGCATGTTTATAAGTTATGCATTGATCACAAGCTCGTTCTACATCAATCCTCATTTTAGGCCAATAAAAATGTTCTCTTAACATCTCTAAAGTCTTTGCAACCCTAAAGTGACCCATTAGTCCTCCACTATGTGCTTCTATAACCAACAATTCACGCATTGAACAATTAGGAACACATAGTTTATTTTTCCGAAACAAATAACCCTCTTAATTAAAGAATTTATCTACCGTACCCTTATTACATGATTCATATGTTGAAAAAATCTAAATCATTCACGTACATGTCCTTAATGTACTCAAAATCAAGCAACTTCTCACTTAAAGAAGTAAGAAACACATACATTCGGGACAACGCATCTGCCACCACATTTTCCTTACCTTGTTTGTACCGGATGACATAGGAAAATATCTCAATAAATTCTATCCATCTAGCATGCCTTTTGTTCAACTTACCTTGACTCCACAAATGCTTCAATGGCTCATGATCGGTGGGAATCATGAACTATTTTGACCATAGGTAATGATGTCATGTCTCCAAAGCTCGAACAAGGAAATAAAGCTAATTGTCATATGTAGGATAGTTGAGCACTGCTCCCCTTAGCTTTTCACTGAAATAAGCTATTGACATCCTATTCTACATCAAAACTGCTCCAATGCTTATACTTGATGCATCACACTCAATCTCAAAAGTTTTGTCAAAACTAGGTAGTGCTAAAGTCGGTGCTTCGCACAACCTATCCTTAATAGTGTTGAATGCATGCTCTTGTTCATCGCCCAATTTAAAACTTATACTCTTTTTAACAACTTCAGTGAGTGGTGTGATAAGTGTGCTAAAATCCCTTACAAATCGCCTATAAAAACTAGTCAAATCATGAAAACTTCTTACCTCAGTTATACTTTTAAGCGTCGGTAATTCTTTAATAGTTTTTATTCTCTTCATCTGCCTCAATTCTCTTATCACTAACCACATATCCAAGAAACATAATCTTTTCTATGCAAGATGTGCACTTTTTAACGTTAGCAAAAAGTTGTTCTCTCCTTAAAACTACTAGCACACTCTGCAAATATTCAATATGTTCATCGAGGTCCTTACTGTAGATTAAAATGTCATCAAAGTAAACCACAACAAACTTGCCTATAAATGCACACAAAACATGGTTCATTAAACGCATAAAAGTGCTCGGTACATTAGTAAGTCCAAACAGCATGACCAACCATTCATACAAGTCATATTTAGTTTTAAATGCAGTTTTCCATTCACCACATTTCCTCATTCGAATTTGATGGTAACCACTCTTAAAATCAATTTTGCTAAATATGCATGCACCAAATAATTCGTCCAACATATCATCTAACCTAGGAATATGATGGTGATACTTTACCGTTATGTTATTGGTAGCCCTACAATCCACACACATTCTCCAAGTTCCATCCTTCTTTGGCACAAGTAGGACTGGAACGGCACATGGACCCATGCTCTCCTTCACATACCCCTTGCTCATCAACTCATCTACTTGCATTTGAAGTTCCTTTGTATCCTCGGGATTACTTCGGTAAGCTAGTTAGTTTGGAATGACTGCACTGGGTACGAAGTCAATTTGGTGTTCAATGCCTCGAATGGATAGTAACCCACTAGGCACGTCATTCGAGAATACATCTCCAAATTCATACAATAAAGAAATAACCAAGCTAGGGAGGGGTGAATTAAATTCCTCAAAATTGAGGAGTGACTCCTTGTACACCAATAAAATCATTTGTTGTCTCTTCACTATAGCTCTTTTCAACTCACTTCATTTTGTAAAAAAATTTGCTCTCGACTTTTCTCTCCTTTCAGAAGACCTCTCTTTTTTCTCTCATGTGGCTCTTCTTTCTTTGAGCCACCTCACTATTTTCTCTTTTACTTGTCAACTCATTGTTTTCTCTCTTACCCTCTTGCTTACTATTTTCTCTATTTTCCTCTAACTCTTTCCGTCTCTTTTCTTTCTTATTTTTCAATTTGATTTGGTTTTCATACACTTGTACATGTGTTAATGGTGCAAGTGTAATAGGCTTTCTACCATTGACCAAAATGTACCTATTTGTATACCCATCATGTATCACATTCCTATCGTATTGTCATGGTCTCCCCAACAAGACATGACCCGCATATATAGGTACTATGTCACAAAATACTTCGTCATGATAATTACCAATTGAAAAATTTATCAACACCCTTCTATTCACCTTAACTTCTCCACATTCACTCAACTAATGTAACCTATAATGCCTAGGGTGTTTAATCCTTGATGGCTGGGATTCCACTTTCTTGCTAGCATTTTCTTCTATCTCCTTCCGCAATTCAGTCCTACCTTTTGAAATAGCCCCATCACCCTTATTAGTACCCCACTTTGGTTTCCAAGAAGAATTAAAACCTGAAAACCCCGATGTATATCCAGCTGTCAACTTCCTCTTCAATTGTCTCTCCACCTTCATAGTCATGTGTAGCATGTCCTCTAATTCTATATAGTGTTGCAACTCCACTACTTTAGCTATGTCCTAATTCAACCCGTTCAAAAACCTAGTCATCGTAGCCTCCCGATCCTCCTCTACATCCGCCATAATCATCAACAACTTCATCTTCTTGTGATAGTCCTACACACTCTTTGATCCTTGGTAGAGGTTTTTTAGTTTTTTATGAAGCTCCTGGTAGTAGTGATTAGGTACAAACCTCTTCTGCATGATATCTTTCAAGTCACGCATGTATTGAACAGTCGTTCTCCATTTCTCCTCCTCGTTGTCACCATTTGATCCCACCAAGTGATTGCACAGTTAGTGAATCAAGGACCGCTATCTTCACCTTCTTCTCCTCTAAATAGTTGTGGTAGTCAAAGATCAATTCAACATTTTTCTCCCACTCCAAGTAAGTCTCCGAATCACTCATTCCTTTGAATGGTGGAATGGACATTTTTATGTTGCTTATATTCCCGTCTACCTTGTCTCCAGCCAAGTTTATATCCCTTTTTTCAAGCCTAGCTCCTTTATTTCTCACCCTACCCATTTCAGCTTCGATTACTGCATCTTCATCCACATCACTTCCATAATCATATTCTTCACACACCTCCACCCTAGGCTCTGACTTCTCTGTCTCCGTATATTTGGAACTTTCCTACGTAAGTTGGCAAGCTCCATATCTTATCTATCAAATATACCCCGTACATTTTCAAATAATCATTTAAACCTATGTATCATCTCATCCAACATGTTGGTTTGGTTGTAGTCTCGACCTGGTGTTGACCCGTCCATGTCAGACATTTTAAATCTAAAATTTATTTCTACCTCACAAATGTGTGCTCGTGTATCACTCAATTCGGCTTTTTTCCTCTGTTGATCTGATCACTCTATTTTTCTTTTCCACTCAATACTTTCGTCCAAGTGTTTTAAATGACAAATTCGAACTCAACCATGAATTATTCTTGTAGAATTCTAGGATTTTTGAGTGAGATTTTGAAAATTTTGAAAACTCAAGAAAGAAAGGAACTGAACAAAAAGATTGGAATGGAATTTAAATTTAAGAAAGTTGTTTTTGAATTTGACACAATAGATAACGTATTTGGTCGGCAATTTTCGAGATAAATAATAACAAATATACTTTGTTTGAATTTGACTTTTCACATAATTTTTTTTTCTGAATTTTCTGAATTTTTATTTTTTCCAAGTTTTTTTACTCGAAATTCAACTATGACAAAGGCAAAGAAAATGAAAGTTGATTTGGACCCAAAAACAACTTTGATTTTTTTATGGAAAAAACTACGGATCAAAAGATTTAAATAGAAAAACACAAGAAAAGAAAATAACGACTCAAACGAAAAAAAAAAGATATAACCTTGATTTTGAATCCTAAGCTCTAATACCATCTAATGTGAATCCGCGTAGCGAAAAACTATGAAACCCACAATGGAATTGAAACTGAACCCAAAAAGCCAAAGAACCAAAGTTTTGGATTTGATTCGGAAATAACGAATCAAAATAACCAACAAAACATAAACGAGTGTTGACCATTTTGATTGAATATATGATAATCTCACCCTATTGATTTGAACGCCATAAGAACAAATCTTGATAAGTCCGCAAATTGTACAACGAAGAACAATGGATTGAAAGCAAATTCGCCTCACAAAATAATTCTCTATAATAATGTGTTGTGTTCTTAATGAAGAATGAAAAATCTTATTTATACTAGCCCTAAAATGAAGCTAAAACCGTGCATAATTTTCCCAAGATTACAAAATTAAGGTAAGAGTATAACTCTATTGCAATTAGGAAATCCGCGAAAAATGAGAAGTATCACCTCATTTTTTGCCCATGTGGCCGCATGGTAGAAATGGATGCGGTAGCATGGTTCATTTAAAATGCTTGTGGAACTCATACATGACTCCATGCGGTCGCATGGTTTTTTTATTATACAATCGCATGGTATTAATTTTGAATCTTCTTTATCTTTGTGCAAAATTTCGTGTCATTTTTGAAATGTACTCATAGATAGAAATCCGACACACGAGCTGAAAGTTATGCACGTTTTCATCCACGCTGCTCGTTCGCTACTTGAACGGAGTTGATCCATTTGGTTTTTTCTTCTGAGCCCAACATGAAACTAGTTCATTGGCTTGCTAAATTCAACACTTCATCCACCATAGTGTAAGCAAGCAATTTTGTAACGCCCCGAGTTCCTTGAACCCGGATTGCCACGTCATCCTCATTTGTCTAGAATTTAATAAAAAGATTTACGGAAATAACTAAATTTTAAACATCACCTTTATAATTGTAAACTTCATTGGCACAAAACTCATTTGATTAACTTAGGATAATTGTTTAAACTTTAAAACTCAAGTTCGAAATAACTGAAATAACAAAATATATTAATAATATTCAAAATGCGTAAATTTCAAAATTTAAATAACTTCATCTATTAAATCGTGTCACCACTGCCCATCAAACTCGACCATCTTCGAAATCTACAAATGTTATTAAAATAAAGGAATGAGTATTTCGATGCAATACTCAGTAGACTCATCGCCGATAATTAATTTATAGAAATTGAACACATAATTATGCAATATATACAGTGACATCATCATCATAGGCTTATTTTCTTAAAATAAATCATACTCTTTAAAATCGTAGGGTATGGGTAGTCTCGTCTCATGCATTTAAGCACATAAGTTATGCATAACATTATCTTATCTCATAAGAGGTAGTCTCATCTCTTCTCATACATTAAAATATATAACTTATGACAAACATAACAATATCATTTATCTCATAAGAGATATTCTCATTTTATGCATTAAAGCATATAAACTACGTAAAGTCACATAATACATGCAATTAAAATTTAAACTAATTAATGGGGGCGAGTCTACATCAATCTATCTCGAGTCACGTAAAAAGTGGAGCGGGAAGTAACATCAAGCTCTTAATCGTTTGTACCTTTCATCTAGCCAAAATAGAAAATAAGTATTGAATTAGTATTTCGAAATTTTAAAGTTTTAAAATGATAAAATAAAAGTTAGGGACTTAATCGTCCGTACCTTTCGTCTAGCCAAAATAGGAAATAAGTATTGAATTAGTATTTCGAAATTTTAAAGTTTTAAAATGATAAAATAAAATTTAGGGACTTAATTGGAAATTTATTAAAACTGGAATTTGAAAAGTTTAAGGACTGAAAGATAAACTTGTCAAAATTAGAGACTGACTGTGGGAAAACAGGAACTCCAGGGACTGATTTATTAATAAGTGAAACCTTGGGGACTGAAATAATAACTTTTAAAACTTGGGGGCTAAAAGGTAAATTTTTTAAAATCAAAATATGATCACTCTCTTTCTCCCCCATTTTCGAATTTCAGAAGAGAGAGAGAGCGAGCGGCGGCGGGAAGGGGCTTTACCCCTTCCTCTGATTCCGGTGTCGGCGCCACCGTCACATGTTGGCGCCGAATACGATGGTGTAGGCAGTTGGAGGGGTTTTTGGAACATGGACCGAGGCTAAATCGCGGCTTGGAGGGTTCGGGTTTTAGGTTTCTTGGTGGCAATCAAATTGGAAATGGGTTGGAGGGCGAGGTATGGTCATGGGTTATGCTATTTCTTGGTTTTTGTGGTTGTCTGGAGTTGATTTGGGGGTGAAATGGTGGCGGTTGGTTGGGTGGTGTGTGCGGTGATTTTGGGTCTGGATATGGTGGTGGTGGCGTGGTGGCTTTGAAGTTGGGTGGCTAGAGTTTGTGTGTTTGGCTGTAGCTCGCGTGTGTGCAATTGATGATTCAACTGCAGCTCGTGTGTGGAGTTGGTGAAATGCAGCTTGTGTGGTGTGATTCGAAAATGGGTGGTGAAATGGTGGAACCCGATTGCAGCTTGTTGCAATCGGTGATGGTTTGCAGCTCGTGAGTTTCCGATTGATGCTAGAAATTAGCATCAATAGTGAATTCACAGTAAAATGGATTGAGGGGGAGAGAGATTTTCTTTACCCAAAATAGCTGGCTGCGTGAGTGTGAGGAAATGAGAGTTCTAGGTGTTAAATGGGCCAAAAATTTGGGTCGTAAGAATTTCCCTAATTGGGTTTAAGTGAATTGGACCAACATAATCGAGGTTTGGGCTAACATAATTGGACTTTAAATAATAATAAAATATAGTACTTAAAATTATTAAAATTTGGATTTAAACAAAAATAATAAGGAATTTGATACTTTAAAATTATTCGAGATTGGACTCGATTTGAAATAGATTTAAATTCATTTTACAAAGGCTAGACGAACACGCTTTCATTTTAACGTTTGGGGTTAAAACTTAGCGACACGTTTTTCAAGAAAAAAATAATTTTATATTATTTAAAATTCTCGGTCGCTACAAATTTCATCTCCTCTTTCACTCACTTTGCCCTCGAATGTGTCATTGGACGTCATTTGATAATCAACGAGTCTTTCCCAGGGCTTAACTTTGACGCACTCGGCTCCGTGCTCACATTAGACCCTTTGGCATGTATATAAATAAAACCACTACAACTCCCATTCAGTGATTAACTTTAAAGTGGATACTTAATATAGTCATATGATGAAACTGCCAATAACCTACTCAAGTAGATATTTACAATACTTGAATGATGGCAGTCCTATTTTAATAATCTAACATTTTCATCCATATATTACAAGTATGATCACATCTAGAGAGTACTTTACTTTATGAATGAACTTATTAGAAGTCATTCAGGGTCAAAGCTTTAATAACCACAATGAATATCCAAATTACAAACTTTAAGTGCACCAATAATTTTTTTTCAAAAATAAAAACAAAAATCTTAAAATCAAACATCAGAGTATCATACTGAGCACGCAAGTCCCATATTCTCAACATGAGCTTTATAAACTTTAGCCGACAAGCCCTTAGTCATGGGATCTGCAATCATGAGATTTGTCTTGATATTCTCAATTGCCACTTTATTTTTCTTTATACGATCTCTGACAACTAGATATTTTATGTCGATATGTTTACTTTGGCTTCCACTTTTGTCATTTCTTGAAAAGAAAATTGCAGCTGAATTATCATAATAAATCTTCAAAGGCTTCTCTATATTATCGACAACTCTTGAACTTTTGACAAGATTTCTCAACCATAATGCATATGTTGTAGCTTCATAGCAACCAATGAATTCTGATTCCATGGTAGACGATACGATTATAGTCTGCTTGCATCTTTTCCAAGATACAGCTCCTCCAGCTAGAAAAAAAGTGTATCCTGAAGTAGACTTTCTTGTGTCTACACATTCAGCAAAATATGAATTCGTATATCCAACAACTTCAAGATTGTCAGAATGCTTGTTTGTGAGTTTGTAGTCTTTAGTTCTTTATAATGCCTCATCACTTTCTTGGCAACTTTCCAATGTTCTATACCCCGATTACTTTGATATCTGCCTAGTACACCAACTGCAAATGTAATATCGGGTCTAGTACAAACTTGTGCACACATCAAACTGCCAACATCGGAAGCATAGGGTATAGAAGCCATGTGCTCTCTTTCCAATTCATTTAATACATACTAATTATGACTGATTTTATCACCTTTAACGATGGGTACTACACTTGATGCACAGTTCTTCATCTTGAATCCTTCCAAAACTTTTCCAACGTAAGACTTATGAGACAATTCTAATGACCTTTTAGATCCGTCTCTTTGAATCTCTATGCCAATGACATAAGAGGCTTCACCCATATTTTTCATTTCAAAGTTTTGGCTTAGAAATCTTGTTGTGTCATGTAGCAATCCAAAATCACTAATTGCAAGTAAAATATCATCTACATATAGGACTAGAAAAATGTATTTGCTCCCACTAGCTTTAAGATATATACACTAGTAAATGATATTTTTGTAAAATTTTACAACATTGTGAAACTTCAAAATACCACTGTCGGGAAGCTTGTTTTAGCCATAGATTCCATTTCTTCCTTCAGGCATCATACAAAAAATTTGAGTTTTCCCCTTCAACAGCTTGTGAAAGTAAGCCAAGATCATTGTCAAGTCCAACAAACATATTTGACTCTTGAAATATGCAACATAATCGCTAGAAATTGTTGGTTTCCTTATTCTTGAGGATCTCCTTATACCTACTATCTCGACTTGATTTTGAATATTTTGAGCAGTAATAGGATTAATTTCTTGATGTGAGGATGGTAAACCATCACTTCAACTAGACAACCCCAAATGTGTAATTTCTCAAACTAGGTTTCCATCCATTCCAAATTTCAAATGGTATTTTAAGAACTGCTTTAAATGGAACTCTATTTAAGATATGCACAACAATTTTTAAGGCTTTACTCCATAAATTCAAAGAAAGACTTGAATTGCTCACCATATTCCTAACCATATCCATTAAGGTCATATTTCTTATTTCAGCTACACCATTTTGTTGTGGTGTGCCTGGAATCTTAGATTGTTACGATACTTTGTTCTACTAAAAACTTAGTAGACGGACCCGACATTTGTCCCCTTCCTGTATACAATCCATAATATTCTCCACCCATGTCTGACCTTATAATTTTGAATTTTCTTTTCTTTTGTTTCTCTATTTTTACTTTATAAATCTTGAAAGCATCTAGCGCCCCATCCTTATGATTTAGAAGATAAAGATACATATATCTTGAATGGTCATCTATGAATGAGATAAAATATCTCTGGCCATTTAGACAAGGAGTATAAACATGTCCACAAATATCTGTGTGAGTAATCTCAAGAATGTATGAACTCCGTTTGGTACCTTTAGTAGTATTTGGTCTACTTTCCTTTTATGTTGTCAATACAAGTCCAAAAATCAAGAGTAGGTAAAACTCCATCGCTAATCATTTAAGTCTCTTTATGAAGATATGTCTCAATCTCCTGTGCCATAACTTAGAGCAGTTTTCTTTAACAATACAACACTTATTGCCAATACCATCACCATGCAGTTTGGCTAAGTTACACTTATAAGTGGGATCCAAAACAAATTTATATAAATTATCAACCAAAACTATGTCCAACAATAAATGAATTGTGAAATAAGCTAAAGCATCTATTTTCAAATACAAACTTAAAACCCAAAGGTGCTAGTCTTGAAATAGAAACTAGATTACGAGAAAATTAAGGAACATGGAAAGTGTTTTTAAAATCCAAATGAAACCAGAATTTAAAACTAATCTTAAAGTTCTCATGCCTTCTACAATTGAACTCAACTCGTTTCCACAATAGACTATTTGTTCATTTGGTTATGGTTTCCTTAGGTCTAGAAAGCCCTGCATAGTATTGGCAATGTGAATTGTAGTACTTGAATCAATCAACCATGTATTGTTTGGAACATTAACCAAAAGAGATTCATGGCACACTAAAGAGATGAGAGTACCTTTATTTTCGAGTCATTTCCTATACTTGAAACAGTCATTCTTCATATGCCTTTTTTCTTGCAAAAGAAACAAATATTCTTATTGCCCTTTTGCTTCATTGGCATCTTGTTCTTCATTTTAGGATTGTATTCACCCTTGTTCTCATTTCCTTTATCATGAGTTGTCAGACGAGCAGTCTCCAACTTCTCATGTTTTAGCCTCTCTTCCTCTTGAACACACATTGTCAGGAGTTCATTCACATTCCATTTTTTCTTATGTGTATTATACGATATTTTAAATGGACCATAGTCTACAGGAATAGAGTTCAAAATTAGATGAACAAGGAATGACTCGAAAATCTCTATCTCCATGGATTTAAGACAAGTGGCAACGTCTCTCATTTCCATTATGTGCTCACGCACACCTTTAGAATTGTCAAACTTCAGGCTTGAAAGCCTTTTCATTAATGTGCTGGCCAATCTTTTGTCACAACTTACAAATTGCTCTTCAATAGCCTTTATGAAGTCCTTGGCCTTATCATCATATTAATTAATTGCACTTTATGAGATGTCCTATGTCACCAAATAATTCTTTAAGTGATTTTATGCTCCACAACATAAAATTATAATTAAATATGCTTTGGCTATTTTTAAGTTATAATAACATGTCGGAATCAAAAGTGACATTTTTAAAACAAGATCTTTCAATCAAAGCTTTATGGATTCAAAAATGAACATAAATTAACAAATCAACTGTTACACATCTTAATTTTCAATAAATCAGTGAATATCACAATAATATATTTATAACCTCTCATAGTTTAATCCTTTAATTCCTAAACATAAAATTTCTAAAAGTTGTAAATAGATCAGTCGCATTAACTTAGATAATTTTTTGCGTAAATCCAGTGATGATTTTTAGTCCGCACATATTTAATGAAATCAAAAACAAATTGTGCAACCCCCCAATAAATTTAGATGGATACAAAAAACAACCTAATTCATGTTGCTTAACAGCCTAAAACAAAAAAAAATTATTCTGTAAAACAAGATATGCATCTTACAACCAGGTTATGCGAGTTACTTTTATGGAACTTAAAATTTAAATAACTATACAACAGAATGAATCTGGTGAAAATATGGCACAAAGTGCTTTAATAGTGCAAAATCCCGATTTAATGATACAAGTAGATCATTAATTTGGTTAATTACTTTCGCATTCCCATAAAGTTGTTTGCATGTGTACAAAACTCAAGAGACCTCATTAACATGCTATAATCCTATCATGATTACACGTTTCAAGCATATCATGTAAAATACTACAATATTCATACGTTTAGTGCTATACATGAAGCAATGATTAGTTACAGAATGGAGCACTAAATCTTAAGTATAGAAAAATGGAAATATGATGACAGGTGACTGCATTGGCAAGAATTACATTAGTTAGAAATATTGTAATTACCATCTATTCCAAATGCGGCCAATTAGAATCTATATCAATTTAAGAATATATATTTCTATAAAATTCGAATAACCAAGCATGAAGACTCTTCTGATACCTCATGTAAGACATAAATGAGTTCTCGAAGCACCATACGTCTTCTAGCCATTACGCACTTAATAACCCCTTTAACAAACATATAAAGACAACCACAACTTCCATCCATCATGGAAATGGTGATTTTTTTTCTACGGTAACTTCCCTTTAATAATCAAATGGAAAGTTACCTAAATAGTTAATTAATCCACCATTTACACTTCAAATTTATTTAACTTTATATTGACCATATGGGCGACAAACGATTTACAGTTCAGACATTTAGATGTGAAACGTTGTTCGATCCTAACAACACCTAGAGAGGGATGAATAGGTGATTATGCGAAATTAAAAAATTTTAACAATTAAATAGCAACAAGTCACTAATTAATTATTTCTCTAAATGATTAAACATGCAATTCAATTAATCTTATGTTGAAATATCGCAATTATGTAAGCAATAAATGAATACAAGAATTGATTACGGAGAAACCCCACTGGATGAAAACTCCAAGCACTTAACCAGTAAAAAATTCACTATAAATGATTCTTAAACTTTCAGTCTACCAGCTTAGACGACGACACGTACTATCTGATCTCCTGATTGCAATTCCAAAAGTTCTCTTGGATTCTGTGCTCCTGCATCAAATCCCAACTGCAATTTTCAAAACTCTCCTAGATTGCGCTATCTTGCAGCAACTCCCAACTTTGTGGAATCTTCTTATCTCCCGTGGATGTACGAAGAAACCGCGTTCTTCAATGACTGGAACTTCAGTCACATTCCCTTGATCTTCAGAAACTCCGACCAACATGAAGAAAGTAGTAGTTTGGTATTTGGATTTAAGATCTGATGCTTTTCGTTATGTGGTGTTCAAGTATTTATATGTAAGTTAGGGAATGAATGGCTCGGACAAAAAGCTTTTAAAATTGAATTAAAAAACTCTCGGACAACACTTTCGCTCGAGCGAAGAGTTAGCAATAGTCGAACGACAGATTGTCGCTTGAGCGAAGGTGAGGCTACAGTCTAGCGATGAAGGTTTTGTTTCTGACGCTCGAGTCAAGCATTGGCGACAGTCTAGCGAAACTCTGTACCATTTTTCCTTCTTTTTTATTCTTGAACCCTTCATCTAAAATATCACAACTTATACTAATTGCACATTACTCCTTGACTTTTTACAACATATCAACTATAGTCCTTTTTATTCATTGAATAGTCAATTACATTAAATAACTAACAAACTCCCCATTTAGCATTCTGTGATAAAATTACGATCTAAGTCAAGACAATATTAAAATAAGATTATAGACTCAAAACAACTGACACAACTGATAACTGACTTGAACGAATTCTGCATTTCATTTTTCAGTATATGTTTCCTGAAATAGACAATTCAAATACTCAGTGCAAAACGTATATGAAACAACAATAAGAATAAATAGAGTTTAAGCAGTTCAAGTGTAAAAGTGATTTAAGCAGTTTATAATCCATAATGCATTTTTTCAGCTTCATAACATATGCTAAATTAAGATGTAATATCAATACACCTAAACAAAACATTGAGTCAAAAATTTGTCATGTCAAATCAAACCAACATTTTAATGCAAAAATGTCATTTCTGTTTTCTGTTTTTTCTTTCTACTCCCCTTTTTCGTCACAAAATGATAAAGGACCAAGAAATAACACATAACAACCCAACAATGCAGGTGTTAGCTGGCATAAGTATAACTAATGAGCAATAAACCTTCCCACACATTTGACCCAAGTAAATCATGGAGTAAATTGTATAAGTGACTCATACGCGTAAAGTGTTACTAATCCTCTGGTAGTAGGACTCCAAAACTTAATTTTGTGAGAAATGACTTGCATAATATCACTACCAATAAGGATATCCCTCTACTTATAAAAGTCAAACCAAGTAAAGCACATTAGAACCTATATATGAAATCTCATTTTGTAGAGATTATTTCTTTTATCCTCTGTACTTTTAGCATGTATTTTTTATTTCATAACTTTAAGTATGGAAGCTTATAAATATTCTTATATCTTAAGTGCAGGTTCCTATCCATTAAGTAACTAAAATGACCCATGTAGGGAGCTTTAAGCCAGTTAACCTAAGTCAGTTGACTCTAGGCACCAGGTTATGAGAAACCCTGTAGGCTTAATTGCTCAAGTCATATGAGCTTCGAAAAAAAATAGAAGATGAACCAAACTATAATATATATATATATATATATATATATATATATATATATATATATATATATATATTCATTTAAATAACACATGGAGATTTTTCGTGAGCTAAGGTCATCTAAATGTAGGTTAATTCATGCTCAAGGTCATTTTACCAACATATGACAGCTATCCTAAGTCTTACACATGCAGTCCAGATTCACTCACAAGATCATAGTGTGTGTTGTGTAGATTGTTCATAAAGAAACTTATACTCAATACTCCACATTGAACCGAACCAAGTAGTGGAAATAACAGTATAGAACAGATGAATGCAAACTTGGTCGCAAATGCTATATTTAAGAACACCAGGAAATGTCTCAAGCCCTAAAAAACATTTTTTGGTAAAATAAAGAAAGTCAATACCTAAAGAAAGTAAAAACACAAAAGGAACTGAAAACAAAACACAATTAAGTGAGATGCGTGCAAGACTGAATAGACTCAATGAACTGTACATACATGCACTAAGAAGCTAATCAAGACGAAATATGGATGATTTTACCTTTAAGAGCATGGTCAATCTCACGACCTTCCAGTTCGTTCTTTTTAACCGAAGCATTCTTGGAAGTAGAAGTGATTTTTGTTAACCGAGTCATCATCTCAGTTAAGTAGCTAACTTGATTAGCAAGGAAGTTAACATTGCTAGTGAAATCCTGACTTTTACTTCTAGTCACGAGTTTACAACACATAGGTCTTGTGTGTCCCAATGCGCCCAATGGTGACAAGTGAAAATGAACCTAGGTTCAAACCTACTCGGAGGTTGTTGCCGATATGTAGAACGATTAACTCTACATTGTTTAGTAGGTCTTGATCCTAAACCATGTTTAACCTTTCGTTCAAGATAAATAATTTTTTGAGCTTTGTTAGTGGTCGGGACGAATGTGGTCTTGGATGTACTAGCAGTAGTATTACCATTTTAAACATAACACAGACCATGCCTATTTACAACAAGCTTGTTCATCCCCAAGAGATTATCAAGATTCTGTGAACTACTCATGAATGATTGGAGTTGAGTTTTAGATTTTTCAAGATCACTTGTTAAGGATTTAACTTTTGCTTCCAAGTTTTCAAGTTTCAACTCACTTAGATTTTTGGTAGAGTCTTGAAGGTCACTTATGAGCTTTTCTTTCTCTCTTTCAAGATCATTAACCTTTTTTTAACATAGCTTTATTGACCTTTTTAATCTTAAGACCCTCCCCAAATAGTTCACGATAAGATTCGTGAATATCATGTTCATCCTCAGACTCTTCCTCGGAATTTCACTCCGTTTATCATGTTCAACCTTATCAATCTCCTTATCAGACTCAATCGTAGCTATTGACGTGACGGCCATGAAATTTGGTTCATCTTCACCATCGGATGTATCACTATGAGCACTCGAATATGATTCATCATCACTCGAGGTCACTACTAATACCTTACGTCTTTCGTTATTCGAACTCTTTTTCAAATTAGGACATTCATTCCTATAGTGACCGTAACCCTGGCACTCATGACATCGAACGGATTGATTTTTCTTAATGGGAGTTCTAGAGTTATTTTTCTCACGTCTATCTTTCAAGAACTTATCAGGGACTTCATTTTTTCGTTCTTGAGGTTTCCTCCTATTCCTCATCACCTTCTGAATTTTTTTAACGAAATAAGCTATTTTGTAGTCCCTGAGCGTCTCAGCATCAATCAACTCACTCTCTTCTTCTATAACAGTATTCATGGCTATGGATTTAACCTTTTTAGGTTGAGAAATGGTGAGTTCATAGGTTTGGAGACATTCTATGAGTTCTTCAATTTTTACTGCATCTAAGTCCTTACTTTCTTCAATCGCAGTGACTTTAAGCCTAAACCTTTCAGATAGAGAGTTAAAGACTTTTCTAACGATCTTGAACTTATGGATCTTTTCTCCTAGGTTGAAACTCGAATTGACTATATCATTAAGCTTAGCATAAAAATCATCAAACAATTCATCATCCGCCATTCTAATTTTTTCAAACCTAAAGGTTAACATCTGTAGTTTAGATTTTTTTTTACAGTTTTAGTTCCCTCGTATGTGGTTTCTAAAATGTCACAAACTTCTTTAGAACTCTCACACATTGAAACTCTCCTAAACCCCTCAACAGACACAATCATGAATAGGGTATAAAGGCCCTTACTGTTACAGTTACACTCGGCTAAATCATCTTTAGATCAGAGTGAAATATCAATGGGTGTAACTACACCAGCAACAATATTTGAAGGTGGAGTCCACCCAGTTTGAACGCAAATCCAAATACGTTCATCCAAAACTTTAAAGAAAGTTCTCATTCGAACTATCCAATAAGCATAATTGCTTACATTGAAAAATGGAGGCACAGACAATGACTGACTTATCTAGAACTAATAAAGGGCCAGGAATCGAAATAAGACTCTAATACCAATTGAAAATACGTAGTTCGACCCTAACAACACATAGAGGGGATGAATAGGTTATTATGCAGAATTTTAAAACTTTAACAATTAAATAGCAACAAGTCACTAATTAATTATTTTTTAGATAATTAAACATGCAATTCAATTAATCCTATGTTGAAATACCGCAATTATGTAAGTAATAAATGAACACAAGAATTGATCAGGAGAAACCCAATTAGGTGAAAACTCCGGGCACTTTGCCAATAAAAAATTCAATATAAATGATTCTTAAACTTACAGTCTATCAGACTAGACGACGACATGTACTATCTGATCTCCTGATTGCAATTCCAAAAGTTATCATGGATTCTGTACTCCTGCATCAATTCCTGGCTGCAATTTCCAAAACTCTCCTGGATTGTACTCTCCTGCAGCAACTCCCAGCTTTGTGGAATCGTTTATCTCCTGTGGATGTACGAAGAAACCGCGTTCTTCAACGACTAGAACTTCAGTCACCTTCCCTTAATTTTCAGAAACTCTAACCGATATGAAGTAGCAGTTTGTTATTTGGATTTTAGATATGATGTTTTTCTCACCGCCAAGAACAATTCACTTTGAAGAATGAAAGTTGAAATTTTCAGAGGATGAAAAGAATATGAAACCAATGTGTTTTCTCAATAATTAACCTTGGAAATCACGTTCTGTGGTGTTCAAGTGTTTATATGTAGGTTAGGGAATGAATGGGTCAGACAAAAAGCCTTTAAAATGAATTAAAAATTTCTCAGACAGCACTGTCGCTCGAGTGAAGGGCTAGCGACAGTCGAGCGACAAGTTGTCGCTCAAGCGAAGGTGAGGTGATAATCTAGCGATGAAAGTTATGTTTCTGATGCTCGAGTTAAACCTTGACAACAGTCCAGCGAAAATCCACGTTGTTTTTCCTTCTTTTACATTCTCGAACCCTAGACCTAAAATATCACAACTTATACTAATTGCACACTACTCCTTGAATTTTTAAAACATATCAACTCTAATCTTTTTTGTTCACAGAATATCCAATTATATTAAATACCTAACAAGATGTTTCTGAAACCCATGTCATTACAACCATTAGATTGAATCCATACACAACATATTAAAGTTTGTGCTATTAAATCGGTCTGAAATGAGTAATTGAAGAATTACCAAATGTGGAGACTGCTTTTTGTTGAATGATTTCGTAGAAACCAAGTTCTGATTCTTCAAGGCGAAGTAGAAACACCACCTTGATTTCTTCCTCAAGGTGATGATTACTGTTTTAAATCTCACTTTTTGAGTGGGCTAATTTTAATGTAATGTATTTGATTTAGCGTATTAAAGCATCTTCAAGAGTCTTTCTGTTTTTAAAGAGTATAACTTATCATTTGTAGATCATATATAAATTTAGACAGTTGAAATTTTGAAGTACTCCAACAATCTCTTTATATTTAACACATAATTTTACTGCTCCCAAAAAGTATTTATTATTTTTCTTTATCTTTTATTTAAACTAACTTTTATTTAGATTATTTTATTACTTTCCTACATTGAAAATCGAAACTATTTGAATGCATTTAGTTATAGAGAGTGGGTTTGGAGAGTCAAACACACTCTCTAAATTTAAATGTTAATTTAAAGAGTCTCTTGAAATATGATTTTAAATGTTGACTCTTTCAAATAAAGAGCATCTCATATTCAAAGAGTCTATTGGAGATACTCTTACATGTGTTTGGTAGTGTATTATAGTTACGAAACAATTTAGGGAGTAATCAAGGGATAAAGTATTTACAATAATATTATTATATTTAATATAGTTACGAAACAATTTAGGGAGTAATCAAGGGATAAAGTATTTACAATAATATTATTATATTTATATAGTATTTTATGTATATATTTCAAGACATTATATTGAGAATTTTTATTTTGTATCATATATATGTGAATTTTTCCTGCTACAGTTCAATTTACTTCTAACTATTACATTAGGCTTTTATGCGGCCACAACTTCTAATTACTTCCAAAAAGTCTTTTTAAAAACTCTAAAATTAAAGCCAACAAAATATTGAACCTTGAATTATAAAAAAAAAAAAATGAAATTACTATTTTCAAATTAAAATTACATATTATCACAATTCTAAATATAAAAAACTAATAACAAAAAAATAAAAAATTGTCCTTGTCCTAATCGTTGCAAATTAACAAAGCTAAAATGGTGATATGGATGGAGCGAACTTGAAAATCATAGACGCACTTAACATCTTGTAATTGATTTCAAAAGTTTATATATTTTCACTACGTCTAGGTCCATGTTGTGCATTCGGGATTATACAAACAAGTTGATAAATATTAGGGAAAATTGCAGCAACGGTCCCAAACCTTTGAGTTTTTTGCAAACTTTACCTCAACCTTTAATTTGTGTCACCAACGATCACAAACCTTTGAAAAATGTTTCCATCTATTTGACTGTTAGTTATTGGATTTTGTCGGGGTGGGGATGGGGGTGGGGGTGGGGGTTTAGAGAAGATGAATGTGGGTGGGGTTTATGAGTAGGTGGTGGTGGGGGCTGATTGTTATTGTTTTTATTTTTATTTTTTGTCTTTAGTTTAATTGTTAATATTTGAGAAAATGTAGTTATACCATTTTACCCTTTTCAATTTAATAAAAATTGATCAACCTTTTATTTTCTTGGTCAACTAACAATCAAATAGATGGTTTCCATCCATTTGAACTCTAGGCGCTAATTTTTCAAAGGTTTGGGATCGTTGGTGGCACAAATTGAAGGTTGAGGTAAAGTCTGCAAAAAACTCAAAAAGTTTGAGACCACTGCTACAATTTCCTCGAAATATTATTACTTATCTTTTCTGTTTTCATTTAACCTGTGTCAATGATGATCTTGTTTGACAACTATTATTTGGGGGAAACAAAGTTGTGAATAATGATTTTTAGGAGAAATGTGGTCAAAAAAGTGAATTTTTTTTTTAATTTACGTGTATAATATTTTATTGTGTGAACGTGTGGTTGAGAATGAGGACATAGAGAAAAGAATTTTCAAATAATGATCATCAAACAAAGGCTTAGTCCAATGGGTACAAGAAATGTACCAACAATACATGACTAACTTGTAAGACTATTGAGACGATAGGATAGATGCGACTCGTCTCATTTGTCTGAAAATGAAGATTTACCATGCTAATAATTAACCCCAATAATATTCAACAAAAGCCAACAACTTTACAATTAGGATGGCAACAGGGCGGGGCGGAGAGACGCCCTTGCCCCGTTTACTTTCCTATTTAATTTTTTTTAAAAGTTTTTGATAATTTATTTTTATTTCTCCCATTCATTAGATTTAGACAAATAATTTTAGTTGACATTTTTTATTAGAGCTAATGAAATTTCGTGAAATTTTTCATTTAAAATATTGTATTATAAAAAAAATAAAAAATAAAATTTTAACTGGATAGGGCACCCTTACCCCCTGCCCCGAACCCATCCCGGGGCGAAATTTCTCACCCCGTCCCATCAGGGGCGGGGCCCACGGGTATCGAGTTTGTCGGATTTTTTTTTGTCATCCCTACTTATAGTTGTATTTGGGCACATATATAATAATTTGCAGCCAGTAAAATAATTATGCATGAGTTGGTTTCTAGGTAAGGGGACCATTAAATATTCATAATTTTCCTCTCACCAAAACAAAAGCATTAATCCAATCAATAAGTACTGCATAACATAACTGAAGAGGGTTAATTAGTAATTACACCAAGTCGAGATGGATAAGTTACTTGGGCCAAGTTCATGAAAAAATTAAAAGATAACAATGATGTGAAACTTCAACTACAAAATCAAACACAATCACCACGGTTGACATTTTAAAATAAACTAAGTAATCACAATAGACTTGAAAAGGCTTGGGAATGCCCCATGTATTGAGGTAATCATGAAGGTTGAGGCCTGAGGGTCACCCATGATTATAACTTGAATGAAATTGCTTTGCTGGTAGATCCGCATTTGTATCCGCCTATTTAAGCTCTTCGTATTTGATCGTGAATTATGTGGAGCGCTAATAGATTGACGTAATTTCCCTTCTTTTTTTTTCCATGCACTCGCTTTAACTCAATTAATAGAGTTCCCCTCTTACATTTGGATAGTTGTAATTATAGATTGAATAATGATCCTTGTACAATAGTGGATTACAACATCTCACAATAGAGGTGGGGCCCACTATAGATTAGATGTCTAATTGTTCACACAATGATAAGGAAAAAGTCAAGAGTACAGAAAAATAATGAAAGAATTCATACCGACGTTGACGTAATGGTGCATGGTGGCAGTGGCGGACCCAGCCTCGAAGCTCAGCCCGGGCGGACCGCGGACGTTGACCGGTCAACGTTGACAGTCAGCGATAGTAAGAGCGAGGAAATCATAACAAAGGAATTGTAGGGGAGGAGTAAAATTGTATTTCAGATGTGATTATCCCAGTGATCTTATATTTGTGAGGTGAGTAAGAAGAACTTTTCAAAATATTAGGAATAGTCACAATTTTAAGACTAATTTCAACAGTCGTATATTCAGGAAGATATGTAAGCAAGCACCACAGCTGAACTTCGTATCTAAGAATTGGAAAATCTTAATTAGTTGTTCTACTACTATAGAATTTATCACATCTCGCCCTTTTATTTTCTTGCTTAAGCAGAAAAGTATGTCAAGCTTATAAGCACAAATGTCTTAAATCATTCATTCAAAACTTATATTATTCTCCAAAATTTTGTGCAATACCTAAACCAGATTTTCATAAATTTTCAATTCCCCTAATTCCAAATTCAATTCAAAACCCTAAATCCAATTCCAAACCATAAACCTAAATCCAATTCCAATTCCAAATTCCAATTCCAATTCCAATTTTAATTTCCCCCAATTCCAATTTTCTAATTTCCCTAAACCCTAACAACACTGAAAAAAGGAAACTATCATAAACCGTGAAAGTAACTCATAAATAGATAATAACACTACAAAAAAAAAAAAAAAAAAAAAAAACCAAAACAAACAAAACAAAAGAAAACTCACAGGTCAGTCATGGGTATTGCCGTCACGGTCAGTAGACGATGGTGGTGGCAGGTGGACCGAAGAAGACTGAAGACGGCCGGAGCGGAAGCTGCGGTGCAAGAAGACAGGAACAGAGGAGGAACAGGAAATCAACATCTCCAAATCGTGTGGCCTTGAGTTGAGGATGAAGAAGGAAATGAATTCTTGTTTCCACAAATTTTAATTTCTGTTGGGGAAAATGAGTTGGGCTCATGAAGTCATGGGCTGGAGTATATAACTAAGTATTGGGTATTTGGGCCAAAAACAAATAGCCCAAGTGCCCAACCCAATTACGAAAAAAAAAAAACGATTGGGCTGGTCTTTATATAATTAAGTACTGAGCCGAATAACCGATGGCCAAATCCAGTTATAAACAAAAATGATTGAGCTGGCAGCAACAGCCCAAAACCATTACAAAAACAACAACAACAAAAAAAGAGAAAGAAGAAGATGAACAGGATTCTACCAAACCAGGCGTCGGTGGTTTCCTTCCCAAAACTCATCCGCTGGAACCCAGCACGAGCGGCTGCCCCCCCCCCCCGGCCGGGTGCTGGGTCCGCCACTGCATGGTGGGCCTTTTTTTTCCTCTCTCTCCATCTTTTAATGATTTCACGCCATGTGTTGTCTATCAAAATTTCATATACATATAATATGATTACAATGATAATAGCATATTGTACAACAAGGGTAAAGAGGTTTGAAAAAACACTTTCTAAGCGATTCTTAATTGGGAAAATTTTCTAACTGGTCTACTCCTTTCTTTTTTTGTAAAAATGAAATTGTCTCCTGCAAAACCACTCACACAAAAAATAAAAAATAAAAAAGGAAGAAGAAGAAAATATTTATATATTCATTCAGCTATGCAAAATAATTGTTATAATATTTAGTTAAAATGTCATTTAGACAAGTCTAGCCAACATTGACGACCAAAACTGAAGTGTTAATTCAGCCGATTTTGTCTAGTTTGATAAAAATACCCTATCATATGTAATTCGTGTAAAAAGAAAAGAAAAATGTGTCACATGAATTTTATTTAATTTAACGAGAATGAAGACAAAATTTAAGACCAGCAAATGTATAAATGTACTCAAACATGAAACGAGGTACATGTATATATACATAAACATTTGAGTGATGAGAGAATGACTGAGTCAATTAGGGTGAGCTAGAAAGTTCAAAAAGCAGAGCATGCCGTGACAATATAATAAAATAAATAGATAATTGCAGTAAAAGCTCCAAACCTTTAAAACACTGGTAAACTTTCTCCAAACTTTTAATTTGTTGCAAGCGTCATCCCTAACTTGTCGTTGCAGGTGGGGCCCCTTCAATTGACCAAAAAAATTGATTTTGATTACATTTAAATCGATTTAAAAAGGCAAAATGGTAACTATCTATTAATCACATTAAATAATTAAATAATTAACAAAAAAATTTAACAAAAAAATGAAAAATGTAAAGTCAACCCCAAACCAAAACCACCTCCCCCTACGTCATTTATTTCTCAATTATTCGACTACTTAAAAATGAATAAACAACTTTTCTAGGTAAGAATTAATTGTTAAAATGAAAATACCAAGCAAAAAGAGCACCTGGAGACGAAGCTGGAGGTTTATAGAAAATTGGCCCAAACTTCGACAATGGTGAAGGCGGCCTAGGACTGGTGGTGCGGCAGCGGCAAGACTAAGAATGGAGTATGAAGGTTGACGAAGGTAGCAAACGGTGGCGATAAATAACTGAAGAAGAAGAATAAGCCACCTGATGCTGCTCCGGGAGTTTAATGCTTGGAGGTAAGAGAATGGGGAGGTGGTTTCGGTTTGGGGTTTTGTTTGGGATGGGTTTGACTTTTTTTCCTTTTGTTATTTTTTATTTAATTATTTAATGTGATTAATAGATAGTTACCATTTTAAGATTTTAAAATAGATTAAAATGTGATCAAAATAAATTTTTTTAGTCAATTGACGGTATTTTGGATGGAAACCTTCCAAAAAAGGTGTCACCTGCAACGTTTCAAAAAGTTAGGGGTGACAACTGCTATAAATCAAATGTTTGAAAAAAGTCAGTTAGTATTTTAAAGATTTGGGGCTTTTGCTGCAATTATCCCTAAAATAAATTTAATATATACGTTCCAAAAATGATACTTTCAATTCAATGCAGCCGACGCGTGAAGAACGTGACAATACTAGTCAGTCTTTGTTTGATGTCCATTTCTACACCGTCTTCTCACTTCTTGACACTCCCTATCTTAATATATATTTTTATTATTTTTCAAGATAATGCCACCATCGTTCAGTTTTTAAATTTTTTTTTTTTTTAATAACAGCACATATTTGGCCATATTTGAAATTTTAATAGTTAAAATAAATTTTTTTAAATAAAATAAATATATGTGGTTATTAATTCTAAGCAAAAATAGATGATGTTTAAACAAATACCTTTCCGTTTTAAGCTCCCAGGAACTAATTTTGTTGTTATTTTAAGAAAATAAATAACACCCATATAACAATTCATATAATACATTGAGGATCAATTTTGAAATTGAGCTGCTATTAATCAATGTCACATAAATTACAAGCCTTCCAATCTTCGTGCCACTTAAAATTCCACAAATACATTTGAGAGGCTCTAAGAAAGTGAATCTCGGCCCGTAAACTAAAGAGTTATTTGAAATTTTTATTGAACAATAGAGTACATAAACAATGAGCAATTTCCATAGATGGTCACTGGAACTGAAGCAAAATTCTAAATTGATCTTTAAAGTATTTTTAACCTATTTACTCACTAAAGTTTAAATAATATTAAATAATTGATCACTATATCTTTCTTACTAACGACACCCCATATAGCAATTGTTGCACCTTGTCGTGAATCAGCCACTATTAAAATGACATTTTCTTTCTGACTTACCTCATATTTCAATTTTGTCATGACCTTTTCGCTATTCGATAATGGTGAAAAGTAGGGTTTTTCCATTCTAAAATTGCATCTTGGTTTGAAGATTTGTGATTTCATGATATGAACACAATGTCAAGGTTTAACGAGGTCGCATTGGATCTAAAGTGAATGCTGCATACATTGGGAATAGTTATGTATCGAAATATAACTTCAAACATCATTATAAGAAAATATGAGTTGATATAAAGTTTTATTAATAATAGATATATAATTAAAAATGTAAGTTTACAAATACACCTTAAGACGTAGAGACTGTGGAGTTGAAAATAAACCAATATTTTTTACTTTTTTAAAAGCAGTTTAAACTATTTTACTAGTCGTGTATAGATAAGCATGTGGAATTGAAAAATGCATCCATCTCCCTCAGGCCATTCTTCTCTTTTATTCACGTTTATTTCTACTAATAAAGTTATTGCCGAGTCATAATTTTCAAAACCGCGTTCTTTGTTGTCAAAGAAATCTTAATTCCTTTCAATTGTATGAACACCATTAAAATATCTTGTCTCATTAGTTGTTAGCTTTGAAATAAAGCTTTTACTTTACGAAAATTCCAATCCACCGGGACCACGACTCAAGAGTGAATGGGGGAAGAATATATCTCCTTTTCCCACTTTTTCTTTAATATTGTTGTGTCCTCCGTTATGCCATGTACGAATACAAATTGTATTCAATTTGTTCCTATATTCTGGAAATTTATAGATTCAAAGTAATGATCATGTCCTTTTTGCCATGCTCACTTGAGGGTTCTCGCTCTTGAGATTGCTTAAATCACATCTAACTTCAATAAACTAGACATTTCCCCTCTGTGGTGATGAAGGAGAACTCAACCTCAACTAACACTTTCTCCTCAAAACAATTCACACAAAAGGTTTGAGATTGATTGTACTATTTTCTCAATAGATGAACCGTAAGCAATAAGCCTATGTTTGGCAAAGTTAAATAATTTATAAATGATCAAATTATGCATTTTAATAAATTAACAATTAATATCCACTTATTCATTATTTTTGTTTATTTATTTATAAATTAAATCATTTGTTAATTCTTTCCAAACAGAGGGTTAATAGTATCATATTGGGACGAGATGATCTCCAAAATTTTTATAGACGATTGGAAATGAAAATCATATCCACATGCAAATATAACAAAATTGAGAGAATAACAAAAGGGAATTGATATAGTCAAAACTCAAATTATAACAACAGTATATTCTCTCTAATTTAATTACATGATTAATTATTTAAGTAAAAACTGATTAATGTAAGAACAAAACTAAAATGACTTGTAATCAAAATCGATCAAGACAGTAAGCTTTACTAACGCTACAAATTAATTAATTAAACCAAAAACGTATATAACTAATGAGGGAATCGATGACCCAATCCCAGCCATGGTTCGCCTTTAGCCGGCTTCGATGGCGCCGTTGCTTGGTATGGTGCTTTTGCAATGGCCCTGTAATAACACAACCGCCTCAATTAAATTCCGTCGAGAAAAAAAAAAAAAAAGAAAAGGAAAAATACATGGCTATGATTTTTTTATTTTTCTGAATTGCTACCTTTCTTTTCGTTTATCCAAGAACCGGGATATTGAATTTTTCCTTGCAATAGGCAAATCTGGAAACCAAAACAAATTATATATATAAGATTAACTCACCCAAAATTGAAAAAATGAAAAGAAAAAACAATTCGAATATATCTCATTTGGGGTTTACCTGAAGCAAGAGGCGGCGCGACCGGAGTGGGGACAATATTGGTAGCGGATTCAGCTGGACTGGGGACCATATTAGACGGCGGAAGCGATGGAAGTGGCGGAGGGAAGGCGGTGGTGGAGTGATTTTGGGCACTTGAATTGCTTGCTAATATCATTATTTCCTTGGCTTTGTCTGCCGGAAAATCATCAAAAACTATCACTTCACCGGCGTAAAAGATTGTCATCTGTGCCGTTTCTTGCTCAGATTTTTTCACCGCCATGTTAAGATCAGCTCCCGAGTTTTGACCCGAATTCTCAATCAACGGCAGCAAATTCATTGTCCCGGTCGGAGCAGTTCCTGTGGAATTAAGTAAACTTTAGCTAAAAGCGAAAAACGGATCTATGAAACCAAATCTAAAAGTAAACCAAAAAAGGGAAAAAAAAATGAAGAAAATACTTTTTAGTTCTAAATTCTGAGTGAGGCCAAGGCTGAGTTCCCCAAAGCTACCGTTTTCTTTCAAATACTGACTCAACCGACTGCATGTTTGCGAGAAGTTTGATCTCTTGACGGGAAACTTACCGGAATCAACATTTTCCGACGAACCCATTTTAAATCTGGCCAGCAAAAATCAAATACTGATAAAAAAATCTGGTTAGAGAACTTAAAAAGGCATTTACTTTCAGTTTATGCCATGAATGAAGACTTATAATTTATAAAGGAATTATGTTTTTTGAGGCAGAGAAAAGGCACGAGGAATGTGTGGGTTTTTAAGAATTGGACTTGTATTAGGAGACCTTGACTCCTTTTATTTAGACATAATTACAAAAATCAGGTGTAAAATTTACACCAATTCAAAAATTAGGGACCAAATTTTATTTTTCAAAAATCAGGTAATATATAAAATTCTAACCCTAATTTTTCACATTTCACCCTCTTCTCTCTCTCTTCCCTCCCTCCCCTCTCTTCCTCATCGCCCCCTTCTCCCCCTCCCTTCCCCTCCCCTCTCCTCTCCTTTCTGCCGGCAGCAGCTTGATGCCGCTGCAAGCTGCAGCAAGCGGCTGCCGGCAGCAGTTGCCGCTGCAAGCAGCGGCCGACCGCTGCTGCTCGCAGCGGTCGGCTGCTGCCGCAAGCTGGCGGTCGGCTGCTGCGAGCGGATGCAAGCTGCTGCCAGCTTGCCGGCAGCAGCTTGCTGCCTGTAGTTGCCGGCTACGCCGGTGGTGATTGGTGCTTTTTGTGTGGCAGATCTGTGTGGTGGAAGGTAGGGGCAGATGTGAATGAGGTGAGGTCGGGTGGCGGAGGGATGCGGTGGTGGTGGGTCCATTAGGCGGCTCTGATGGAGATTTGGGAAAATATTAGTGGTCCATTAGGTGGCGACTGGTGGTGGTGGTGTTGGCAGTCTGGTGGTGGTGTTGGTGGTCTTGTGGTGCTGTCATGGCGTCGTTTCCGGCGGTGGTACGTTTTTGGCGATGGTGGTGTGTTTCTTTGGCGGTGGTGGCGGCGGCAGTTGGGCATGGTGCTATGTGCAGTGGTGGTGGTGGTGGCGGCCATAGTGATAGCGGTGGTAGTCTGTGACCAAATCTTTGGTTATCTGTGACCAAATGTTTGGTAATATCTGTGACCAATTACTCAACTGTGACCTAAAAATGTAATAATACGTGACTGGAAAATAATCTGTGACCAACTAATTTAAAGATCTGTGATCTCGAAATAATATGTGGCGTATAGTTTTTTTGATCTGTGACCTCAAATAATCAAATTTGACGATATGTGACCATTAAATAAATCTGTAACTTATAATTATGAATCTGTGACCATTAATCGCAAACTGTGACTTTATTATCATTATTTAATAAATATTTTTAATTAATTAAATTTATACCTGATTTTTGAATTTTCAAACTATTTACCTTATTTTTGAATTGAGGTAAAGAAAACACCTTAAATATGAATTTTTCCCTTTTATTTATTATAATATAATAGTCATCATACAGTAATGTATTATTTATGTGCGCTGTAGTTAAGAGCACTAAACTTTATTTTGTTAAGAATCTAATACTCGACTTTAATGTACATTGTTAGCCTCTTTGAGCCCCATTTTTATGTATAATATTTTAAAATTGTAGATGGGTGAAGAACGTGGGTTAAAAATGAAGGAAATTTTTTTTGTATTGCGTGTAATATTATTTTATTAAATGTGTTTGAAAGAAGAGGAAAAAAATTGTATTTTGGAAAAAAAAAATGGGGATCAAACAAGGATATATTGTTAAATCTTTGATAGAATTGAGAATAGTGACCACCATTGTAACAAAATAAATTTGAGAGCTAAATTTGTAAGATAAGAAATGTTCAGTGACCGAAAATGTTAAGATTATTTTATTGTATTTATGGTAATTTTGAGTTTTCTTTATTTTTATATGATTATGATTGAGTATTCTATTCAAACACGTGCTGTACGCGTCCACAAAATCGTCGTACAGTAATTATGAGGCTGTCCTTGTTCTTCACACGTCATTTCCCACTTTACTTTGCCGTAGCGCATTTAACTTCCTTTTTGAAATTATGAGTCGATTATTTTTAAAAACAATTGAGAGTTGTGTAAACTGTAATATACATCTTTTTTGGGAAATATATGAAAATAGCCTAAATAAAAGGGCTATTTATTTATTTTGGCCTTTGACCATTCAAAGGTAGTAAACTACCAAAAAAACCCCTAAATATAAGATTTATAACCAAAGTAATCATAATATAAAGAGAATAACAATTTAGTCCTAAAAGATTTATTTTAATAATTTCTTTTCAAAAAACTAACTAAACTATGACTAATAATTATAAAATGAAAAGACCTATATCTAAAAGAGGTCCATATAAAATTAAAACGATTGTAAAAAATAAAAAAGAAATTGAATTTGAAAATGAAATTGATAAAATAGGATATCAAGAACAATTATATGCTGCTCAAAAAATATTAAAATGTTTTAAAGATAATTTAATAGAAAATTTTGCCAGAGGAATTGTTAGATCTATAATTGTAAAAGATATACAAGATATAATAGATAAATTAGAAAAAAGGAAAAAGAATATCTCAAAATAGATGAGGAAACCTAGTACAAATACATTACCACAAGAATATAAGAAATTAAGGTTCAATTTAACTTTAAGATTTTATATATCTATAACTAATAATAAATTAGAATTTGATAAATTAAAAGAATACATAGAATATACGACTATTTAAAGATTAATTAGATTTTAGATTTTAAGTATTATTTGATTTTTGTTCGCTCTAAGTAGCCCCCAATTGATGGTATCATAGCTATAGAGATCATGGACATTACAAAATAGAAGAAAGTAAAGGAAGTAATATATTTTTAGAACATATTCCTAAGAAAATAAAAATAATAACGTTAATAATAATTAAAAAGTTACCTCAAGAGATAAAAGAACAAATTATAGAAAAAGAAATGTCTAGAATAGGGAAAAAACATACGGAACAATAAAATATAAGAATAGAAGCAGGTAGTATGGATGATGAATTTAGGAAAAAGATCTTACCAAAAATAATAGAAGAAGAAGAAAAAATGGAAAAATCTAAAGATGAATGAAGAATTAAATTTGCTTATAGAAAATTTTGATCAATTAAGTTTAGAAAATTTAGATGAATATCAAGTCCTAATGAACACTGGAGGAGGACCAAATAAAGCAGAATCCTCTAATAAACAAGAAATATTAGATCCAGATGAAAGTTATGCACCTATATACATTAAACCATATAGACAATATTATGAAACAATAAGAAATAAACAACCACCAAAAGGAAACAAATACAGTAATAAATTTGAACTAAATGATAATTATGATAAACCTGTCAATCATGGAGGAGCAAAATTAGACTTAGATTGTAAAATAGATATTAAAAAAGCCTTAGTAACTTGGGCAGACTCAATGATATTATTCTTTTTATATAACAAAGATGATACATGGGAAAGTACTGAAAGAAGGATAGACTTTTTAGTAGCATCTTTTGAAGGAAATGTTAGAAATTGGTGGGATGGAATAAATAATGATACAAAGACACTAATAAGAAGGAATGTACAAACAGAAATAATAAAATCAAATAGAGAAGGTATAGAAAGATTAGTAAACTATATTTCAGATGAATTCTTAGGAGAAGATTGGATAAGAAATTTTGATGGAGAAGCAATAAAAGAAAAAGAAAATGCTAGGATAAAATTAATAAACCTAACAATATGTAATATGTGTAAAATCAAAGAATACACATGTGAATTTAAGGAATATTATTATACTCAATTTTATAGTAATGAAAATCAGGATGTATATAAAGATATGTACTATAATAAGTTACCAGGAACATGGGGAATATATTTTAAAATAGAATTTGAAAAATATATTAAAGAAAATCCTGAAGCACCCAGATCTTTAGGATCAAGAATAAAATTTTTATTTGAAAGACTTGCATACATATGTCAACAAAGACAATTAATGAAAAAATCAGGAAAATTAACTAAGATATGTTGTGAAGATATGGAAAAACCTACACAATGGGGATGTAATCCTGAAAGAAAAAATATTAAGAGAAAATTCAAAAATAAAAAATTTAGAAATTTTAAGAAAAAATATATAAAGCCTAGAAAAAGATATTATAAAAGGAAATACAATCCGAATAGACAACAGAAAAACAGACCTTATAGAAAAGACAAGAGTCAATGCAAATGTTGGAATTGTGGAGAAATAGGACATATAAGCCCTGATTGTAAAAAGAAAAAGGTTAAAATATTACAAAAAGAATATTTAGAAATAGAAAGTGAATTAAGTGAAATATCAGATATTGAACAATATTATGATCAAGAAGTATATATAAGCGAATTAGATTCAGAAAAAGATAATTAGATAGAATCTGAATAAAGAAATTGAAGAAATAGAAAAAGATAATATAGATAAACAAAATATGAAGGAATAGAAAGTTATGGATTAAAAGTAACATTTGATAATAACAAATTCAAGAAAATGAGAAAATTATCTTTAGATTTAAAAATAGGAAAATAGGAAGCCTTAGATAGAATATGGAAAAGAGAAAGAATAGCAATAAATTAGTATCATAAAATTGAAAAAGCTATAAATGTTAGAACAACTCAAGGAACACATAAATTAAATCTTTTAACAAGAAATACAGTAGATGAATTATTAACAAATATTAGTAAAAAACAAGGAGAAAAAATTCAATATGTCTATTTAGCAGGAATACAAATAATGTTTAAATCCTTATTTAGAGAAGGAATATATTCACCTTTAACCGTAAGTTTACATGATGGAAGAATAATAAATTTAAAAGATAGTCATTTAGGAACTATAGAAGGAAACTTGGCATACCAAAAATTAATATTTACTTGTTACACAAAATATTGTGTCTCAATTACATATAAGAACTTCAATGAAGTCTTAGGACTACATTTTAAGTTACATAGAAATAATATAATGGAACCAGGAGACAAGATTATGACTATAGAATATAGAGCTCTGTACACATTTACTAACTCCAACTATGTAAATATATACTCTAAAAAACTATACATAGAAGTTCACAAGGAATGCAAGGATATTAGTAAAATAATAGAACCAAGCAAACAAATAAGTTTAATTCCTAAAGAATATGAATTTAGTATACTCAAGGATAAACTTGAAATAGCAGAAGATAAAGAAGATGATTATTTTGATAAAATAATGTTTAGAGATGGAAGATTAATTAAGAGGTCAACAAGTCTTAAATTACCTAGAAAACATTTAGAAGAAACTAGTAACATAAAAGAAATCAAACTTCATAGAAATACTGGAAACATGAAATAGAAGGAGAATATTATAATGGAAGAGAATATATTGAAGGACCAAATATACTAATTGATACAGGAGCAAGTGAATGCCATATAGCTTCAATTAGAAATAAAGGATTAATGACTCATAAGGTTGAACCGTATAGATATATAAATTTTGATGGACAAATACATACTACAGAATTAGAAGTCAAAGTACCAATAAAAATAGGAGGAATTAAAATGGTAGTACCATGTTACATGGATAATAGTATGAATACAGATCCTCATATATTATTAGGAATAAGTTTTCTAAATGGATTGAAAGACTATAGTATAAAAAGAGAAGAATTATATATAACACATAATGGTCAAACTATATTATGCGAAAAAAGATAAATGAATAATCAAATAAGTTTTCCATTAGCCGTATATATACAAGTTACTATAGTAGAAACAAATATAACAACATGTGTCTTAATAGATACAGGAAGTAATATAACAATATTTAAAAACTTCTTAATAAAATCATTGAATGAAAATAGTAAAATAAAAATAACAGGAGAGAGTACACAAATAATTAATAACGCTGATAAAGTCAGTATAATACTTGGAAGTAAACAAGTAATAATAAATAAGATATATAGTTATAATAAATTAGATTGTGATATACTATTAGGAAATGACTTTATCCAACAATTTCAATATTATAAACAAAATAATTATATGATAATGTTACAAACACCATGTGCACACTTATTAAAAATTTCAAGGGAATTTAGACCCTATAGAGTTCAGTCAGCCCAGCGTGGTGATAAATGGGAGAAAAAACCAATCATAAATAAAGACATAAATACAAAAATTCTATACAAAAAAGTATTAAAAGCAAAAATATAAATAAGTATAGAAAAAATTATAGAACAATTAGAAAAGACATGTGGAGAAAATCCATTATTATTTTGGAAACCATATCATCTTAAAGCTAAAATAGAATTAACAGAAAATGTCATAATTAGAGTCAGACCAATGATGTATACTATACAAGATACACAAGAATTTAAAATCCAAATAAAAGAATTACTAGAACAAAAACTTATTAGACCAAGTAATGGACCCCATAGTAGTCCAGCCTTTATGGTTATGAAACATTCTGAGCAAGTTAGAGGAAAGGCTAGAATGATAATCAATTATAAAGAATTAAACAAATATACGAAATTTGATGGATATTTTTTACCAAATAAAGAAGTCCTAATAAACCTGCAAAAGGAAAACAATATTATTCCAAGTTTGATTGTAAATCAGACTTTTGACAAGTTAAAATGGAAGAAGATAGTATACAATATACTGCATTTAGTACACCTCAAGGTAAATATGAATGGTTAGTAATGCCTTTTGGTTTAAAAAATGCACCACAAATATATCAAAGAAAAATGGATAATATATTTAGAAAGTTTAATGAATTTTTAATAGTATATGTTGATGATATATTAATATGTTCTAATACTAAAGAAGAACATAGAACCCATTTGATACAATTCATAAATGAATGTAAAAAGGAAGGAATTGTTCTTTCAAAAAAGAAAGCTATAATAGAAAAACAAGAAATTGATTTTCTTGGATTATCAATAGATAAAAAAGGAATAAAATTGCAAACTCATATATCCAAAAAGATAGAAAGTTTTCCAAATAAATTAGAATCAAAAGAACAAATACAAAAGTTCTTAGGATGTTTAAACTATGCAGAAGGATTTATTGAAAATCTTTCAAAAAAGAGACATAAAATACAAGTTTTACTTAGAAAAACAAATACTAAAGGATGGAGTGAAGAACATACAGAAATAGTTAAATTATTAAAAGAAGAATGCAAAAATTTACCAAAATTAAGATTACCAGATGAAAAGGATAATTTGGTTGTTAATACAGATGCTTCTGATAAGTATTGGGCAGCCATATTAAAAACAGATTTAAATGAAATTTGCAGGTACTCAAGTGGAACTTTTAACCAAACAGAAATAAATTATACTACTCATGAAAAAGAATTATTAGCAATTATTAGAGGAATAAAAAAGTTTTCATTATTTCTATTATCTAAAAAGCTTATTGTTGAAACTGACAATTCTAATGTTACAGGATTAATTAAAAATAAGTTGCCAATGGAGCCTCAATATAGGAGATTGCACAGATGGCAAGCATATTTGTCATTTTATAATTTCGATATTATTCATATTAAAGGTATAAACAATTATTTTGCTGATTTTTTAAGCAGGAATATCGAGTTCGGAGATGGATAATATCAAGCAGGAGATTCAGAAATAAAATCTGCGGCAGCATATGCCAAAGATGAAGCTGATGATATAAAAATTGGAATGGAGGCATTAGCTGAAACCTTAAGTTATAATGTCAAATTATTACTTGAGATCAGTGCGTCCCATACCAAAGTTACCAATGAATTAAAAGACCGAATTGATGTTCTTGAAGCACAATTGGAGTCTACAAATACCAAAAATACAGGGATTGATGCTTTAGCACAATCTCAAAATACCAAACAGGGAATACAAACAGGTACACCAAGCGGAAGCAGCAGTGGACCCAGTCAAATAAAAAGAGATACAATCATGGAAAGTCCCCGAAAGGTGACAATAAAAAATGATGATAAACATACAAGGATGATCAAAATCAGAGCAGATGAAGATGATGAGACCCCTTTAACACCAAGAGAAGAAGAATATAAAGCTTTTGCAAAACTTGTATATGAATTACAAGATGATGAATCCTATTTCATCTCCTCAGGAGAACATGTTTACCCAAGGATGATTATTACAAACGATGGAGACCCTAACATGGTCAAAATGGCAGCAGACTATGGATTCTTGGATTTGATTTATCCAGGAAAAGATTTAAAAGAAATTGAAAAATTTGATGATATCTTCCGAGGAGAAGTTTCAAAATTTGCCAAAGGAAGACCAATATATCTTAAATTTTACTCAATCAGTCCAGAAATTGATGGAAGGATATATTATCCTGCAGAACATATTATTACAGTCGGATATGTATGCCAAAATTTCCAGATTGAAATAGGCCAAAATAGAAAGTCATTACCAAACATTAACAGATCATGGATGAGATCCCGAAGAGTCTTAGGGATGAAAGTTCTCTACAACATGGCAAAAAATCTATACGATAAAAAATTCCAATGCTTATGCCAATATGAAGGATGGACACTCATGACAAATAATGGAAAGGATAAATTATCAATTTTAAAAGAATATACCCAAAAGTTTGATATCCATCAAATCCATGGAAGTCCATCAACCATACAAGAATCATGCCAATTGAGGGAATGTCCCACATGCTATCCAAATGAAAAGAGGACAAAAATATAAAGAGATAAGAGGTCCCGCCACTATGCTGAACATTATTGAAGAATCTTGACAAACTCTATATGAAGACAATAGAGGAAAAGAAGATGTGAAAGAAAGGTGGACAGCTGGAAGAAATAATAGAACTACAATTATGTAGTGGAGAAACTGTTGTAATAATAGAACTCCATTAGTGGAGTATGAGATAATGAATGATGTAAGAGGCCAATAATCGAGCCTCATGTAGTTGTATAAATAGAGGCCTTTGGGCTAAGAAAGAGGCAGAATGAGTTGAGAAAAAACACTTGATCCTTTATATTGCAAGAAAAACACTTCTGTCTTTTGATATAATCTTTGTACCAATTTCAGTATATCAATAAATAATCCATTCCTTACATAGAAGAATGAGTTTCTAAATTTTCATTCCCATAGATTCTTGATAGATCTAATAAGAATTTTTTTTCTTATTTTAACAACAAAAACAGTTTTTCTTTAATCCAAGTCTAGGGATTTGTCCTTAGAAACGATACAGTGAGGGCAAAAAGCTGAATAGCAAGGGTTCCGTTAAGGCAGGAGGCCGTTGAAGGAAACAATTTGCACATTCAGAGCCTGAAGGTCACTCGATTCTAAGAATAAAGAGTCAGATTAAAATTAAGGTAAAACTACTATTTCTTGTTAAATTTTGAAAGAATTTCTTAAGATCTTAGAGAATCACAGGGATTATAAATGTTTATGATTATTCGTGATGTTTGGATTACTGTCTACCATGATGTTTATAATACTATGATGATATTTATATAATATCCAGTCATGCCAGGATATACAGTTAAATGATTAGATGATTTGTTAAAAAGAATATTCGAAAAAGTAGAAAATATTAAATCCCAACTAGAAAATACAAATGAAATATCTGAGGAATATATTAAACTTATAAAAGAATGTGAACAAAAAATAGCAGATTATGCTAATATATTAGATCAAAGAATGGATTTATACTTTAAAAATCAAAATATAAGAAATACGGAACAGATCCGAAACTTACCTTAAAATAGAGGGACATGTCTTGCAATAAAGAAACCTATTTCATTAAGGGTAAAATAGATTTTTCTACGAAAATCCCAAATAGACTAAGTCAACAGGCTAGTTTGAATAATCCTCCATCTTTTTTTCGGATATTTGGTCTTGATTTCTAAAATTTTGGTTTAATAGCAGAAAATTCTCTACATATTTTACGATGAGCAATATATACACTCGATCTATTGAAAATCATAAAAAAGGTCTCTGTTTGAAATCTTTTGTCCGAAATACCTCATAACGTCAAGATCCATTACTTTAATCGTTAAAAATAGTAAAAAATGTCAAAATTAAAAAGGAATAATTGCAATTGCAATACCCAAATTATTATTATTATTTTTACAAATTACACCCAAACTTTTTATATGTGTCACCCACAATCATAAACATTTAAAACTTCCCCACTCAATCGGTCACATCCCATCTCATTTTTCCCTCACCTTCAAATACACTATTAACTCTTTTGGAAACGTGGTGCTTAAAACAATACAACATTTCAATTCTCCTAATTTAAACAATCGACGTGTTCAGATTTAAACAATAAAACTAGGGCTGTAAGCAAAAACCGTTAAACCGGAAAATCGAACCGAAACCGCATTTTAGAAACTGTCGGTTTGGTGCCATGTGGACCCGTCAATGAAATGATTTTGAATCAAACCAAACCGGTCAAAAACGGTTTGGTTTAGGTTTGAGAATTTTAATTGCGGTTTAAAACCAAATCGGACCGGCGAAAAAATATATAAACATAAAAATAAAAATAATGATTTTTTTTGAAAATTCATCTAAATATATAAAATTCAATATTTTTGTCATTTATGTGTATTTTTGTCAATTTATAATTTTCTATTACATATATATTATTATTACCAAATAATCCTAATTTATATCTAATAATCTCAAAACTAACATAGTCTATCAAAACCCATTTTCCTCTTTAGAATTCAAATTTCTATAGTTGCTTCTGAGTCTGCATTTTCAAATGGAGGTCGGATACTTGATTCCTTTAGGAATTTATTAGGTGCAATGATGGTTGAGACTTGTATATGCAGAAAGAATTAGTTGCAAATTAAGAATGAACTATAGTGCTGCGCTAATATTTAGATGAAGTGGAAGCATTTAATGATTTAATGAAAGTTGTGGCAAGTAGTTTATATTTTCTATTACCATATTTTTAAAGATTCTCTTATTTATCTAGTATCCAATACTATGATGATATAACAAATGCATTTGTTTGACAATGGAGATTATGAATCATGTATGACAACAATTGATGTTTGAGTATATGTGAGAAACTGAATTCGTAACAATATATAACGGCAAGCTTGTGTAATTGTTATGTTTAGATATTATAAACAATTGATTTATTATTATGGTTGGTTATTATCTCTATCTAATAAGTAGTTTTGTTTTTCAGATATAATGATCACGAGGTCTTATTGAACATCATTATGTTTTTTGGGCTTTATATGTTGTTCATTAGACTTTTATGGTAACGTTATCATAACGTCTTAGCCTAAAATGACAAACAAAAAATTATATTTTAATTTATTGTGATTTAACTTTGATTTAGTTAGTATTTAAATTTGTAGTAGATATATTTAGTTTGTTTTAGATTTATTGCTAGTAATATATAAATGTATATTGAATTCAATGAATTAATGTCATAAAAGTAGACAAACAAAAAAATATATGGCGAAACCGGCGGTTTAAAACCGGACCAAACCGTTAGGTTTAGATTTGAGTTTTTTTCAAACCGTTCAAAATAGTTTGGTTTATGTTTGAGTTTTTCTCAAACCGGTTTAAACGGTTTGGTTTGAAAATTTGTCGAAAACCTGTAAAATCGGACTGTTTACACCCCTAAACAAAACACACACAAAAACATACTCCACGCACGACGCTCTCCCACTGCGAAAAGAATCCATTTGCTTTTCTCTTAAGCAAAATTGAAGATTCTCTCACTCACAAGCACCGAAATTCATGGAGGGTAAAATCTAGAAATCTAAATCCCAGATTCATCTATTTCTTCCAGCAATTTTTACTTTGAAAAGAGATAAAATCTTGAATCAAGAAAGTGAAATTTTGGCCATGGAAGAAGATGAAAGTTCATAACACTACCGTATTTGTTTCAAATTAATAATCAATTAATTTTTTGTATCGAAGAAATATTCTATTATATCAGAACGAAGAGTGTTTATGGTTATCCCAACGTATCTCGGTTGAAGATATTCTTTTACGAATAAAACGAAATATTGGTTGTCCACATTACTAGAGGCAATTTAGCACCGACAACGAACTTCACCATTCTTGTTCGAGCTTTCTCCTCCGAATACATCCACGTGCAAAGTGTCGTAAAAGCATAATCGGCTATTGGACAACCAAATTGTAGTTATGTTTGAGAGAGATCATCAAGTTAATGTTTGGTCGCACATGCTTTGTAGTGACGAATGAGGTGGGTGATACCGATGCCCTTTTACCTTGCCATTGTATTTGACATTATTTATATATTACTTTAGATTTTATGACTCTATCGACCGTACGATCCGTTGAAATTAATTTAAAATGATCCCAACATTTTGTCGATTTTTCCCCTTTTGCTTCCCTCTTTACATTGGGAATATCTAATTTCGCATGTTCCATTTCGGGAACTTCATCGCCATTCAAATCAATTAGATTACTACTTCAATGAGCAACCAATATGGAATATTTTCGGGAACGGCTAGTCGTTGAAACTGGCAAAATTCATTCTGAAATTGACTTTGTGGTATCATAGATGATTCATTGTCGATACTGAACTAGCTTTCAACAAATGATTGTGAATCCATTTGTGGTTAATTGATAATATATGAACTTGAATAAAGATGAAATGATGAATGAATAAAGTGTCTTATTGGACCACATACCGGCCCAATTCTTCAATTTCCTTGTAGTCCAATACATGCTTCCAAGTGGGTCAATTTAATTTTGAGTACCAATCTTTAGCAAAACATAAAAGCCCTTATCCAAAAAGAATGGCCCAAGTTTTCAAGAAAAACCCAAAATTAAATTAAACCCTAATTTCACAAAACCCTAGCAATAACACATTGTACCACATCCACCACCACCTCTGGTGACGGCGCCGACGGGGGCGTCGACCCCCAAAAGAAGGACACCGCCATCGCTGCGTCCAGCAACAGCCAAGCTGCTGCTGGAAACCGCAGCAGCCACGACTGTTGCTGCATTTGTGGCTGATTCAATGCATTATTGTTGCTATTTTCTTTGTAAATCTTCATTTTTTACAACCAAAAATTCATACAATGTGTTTCTCTTCCAAAATACATATGTATCAAAAATAAAAATAAAAATTTCCTAATGCCTTATGGCTTACAAAATTTCTAGGTACAAGAATAATAACAAAAATGAATTACAATAATAGGAAGCAAAAATTCTAAAAGGCCACAAGTGATTATGTATAAACATTAACTACACATTCAATATGTAAAACAATATATATAAAGCAATAACATGTCAAATTAAATAACCTAACACCACCCATACTAAAAAATGCATTTTAAATTCGGATTTAAAATAAAACATTAATCTTACTCAAGGTTTTCAATAACCATGGCTCTGATACCATTTGTTGGAAATGAGTATCTAATTCTCAAATAAGAAATTAATTTTCCTTTGAAGATTAAACCCAAATGCATGATGGATCTTAGAAAACCATTTGAGATTATTGATGTTTTATTTTGAATCCTAACACATAAGAGTAAGATGATAACCTTTGAAGGAGCTTTCAATAGCCAAGCTAATTGTTTCCTTCCCTTAGGTCTTCTCCCTTGTGCTCTTTAGGTATTTCTCACACTCTTTAGAAGAATGAAATTGACAAATAACCACTAGTGAAAAATGTGTCATAAGGGACATATTTATAACCAATATCTAGGGTTTATATTTGCACAATGGTCCTTAGACTTTATTGTAGTAGACCAATTAAGTCATATACCTATATTAGACCACATACCGGCCCAATTCTTCAATTTTCTTGTAGTCCAATCCATGCTTCCAAGTGGGTCAATTTAATTTTGAGTACCAATCTTTAGCAAAACATAAAAGCCCTTATCCAAAAAGAATGGCCCAAGTTTTCAAGAAAAGCCCAAAATTAAATTAAACCCTAATTTCACAAAACCCGAGCTGCTGCCCAGCAGCAGCTTCGGCTGCTGCATTTGTGGCTGATTCAATGCATTATTGTTGCTATTTTCTTTGTAAGTCTTCATTTTTTACAACCAAAAACTCATACAATGTGTTTCTCTTCCAAAATACATATGTATCAAAAATAGAAAAAAAATTTCCTAATGCCTTGTGGCTTACAAAATTTCTAGGTACAAGAGTAACAACAAAAATGAATTACAATAATAGGAAGCAAAAATTCTAAAAGGCCACAAGTGATTATGTATAAACATTAACTACACATTCAATATATAAAACAATATATATAAAGCAATAACATGTCAAATTAAATATCCTAACACCGCCCATACTAAAAAATGCATTTTAAATTCAGATTTAAAATAAAACATTAATCCTACTCAAGGTTTCAATAACCATGGCTCTGATACCATTTGTTGGAAATGGGTATCTAATCCTCAAATAAGAAATTAATTTTCCTTTGAAGATTAAACCCATATGCATGGTGGATCTTGGAAAACCATTTGAGATCATTGGTGTTTTATTTTGAATCCTAACACATAAGAGTAAGATGATAACCTTTGAAGGAGCTTTCAATAGCCAAGCTAATTGCTTCCTTCCCTTAGGTCTTTTCCCTTGTGCTCTCTAGGTATTTCTCACACTCTTTAGAAGAATGAAATTGGCAAATAACCACTAGTGAAAAATGTGTCCTAAGGGACATATTTATAACCAACATCTAGGGTTTATATTTGCACAATGGTCCTTAGACTTTATAGGTCACTTACTAAATTATTTGGTAGCCAAGTTATATGTCACTTACTAAATTATAGTTTATTCACACATCCCACTATATAAGCAAGTCTTTTTTCTTGAAAATTTTCGATGTGGGATTCCTTACCATATATAAGATACTTAAAATGAGCTTATCAACATATGAGCATATATTGGAGATTTTTCCAATTCACCCAAATTAATTACAATGTTACAAATCATTAAATATAACATTAAATGCTATAACCCAATAAAATCAATTAATTTCAATAGAAACATGGTTACAATCTCATTCTATGACATAAAACTGTTAAAAGCTTCAAGCAAACTATATTCTTGAAACTTTTAAACTGCATGCATGAATCAGGTTTCAACTGGCCATGCAATATGTCCTCATCCTCCCAAAGAATATGCAAACACGTCGCATCTGTTCTGTCACATTATGAACAAACTTAGGGCATTTCTATCTGTTTTTTCTAGTGCACTGGAAAACCTAACTCGTGGACGACTTTGCATATAGTAGCTTCAAAAAATTGAATCCAGTTAAGAGATGGAAAATGTAAGAGGTTCTGAATGTATCAACTGAATATGTATTGCGTGTACAAGGCATGGTTATAGTGAAAATTACAGAGGAGAAATGGTGTGACGAACTACTAAAGTTAACTTGGCGATCGGATTGATTGATCCAAGCATGCTGCCCAGTTCTATAAGAACTGTTATGAAACATAAAAGAACACATTGACAACTGGAAAACCTGGCCATCGTGAAAGAAAAATGTAGAATTCTTTCAAAAATCATAATCTATAACCGAAAGATTTTGAGAAACAGATCGTTTGATCAAGTGGCCTTGCTCATCATATAGGTCGAGGTTTTCACATGGAGCAGGGAAAACAGTCCCTATAACACGACCTTGAACATAAGAACACTGGAATATGTGCTTCTTCTTATATGTTATTCCTACAGACATGTCGCGGAACGTGATGTTTCTTACAGGAATTTCATCACTGCCATGAATACGAACCGGCACACGAACTCCTTCACCATGTATCGATGTGTAGCTTATGTCCTCTAGTATTGGAATAGCTTCGCGGTCATACTCATCATCTGCATATTCGTTGTAATCTGTCTTGACGATAATTCCCACACGAACATTATCAAGTGTCACGTTCTGATATGTTATATGTCGAACGTATCCTCCTCTTCCAGGGGCCGTCTTGATCCGAATAGCACGCCTTGAATTCCATACATGGAGATTTTCCACAGTGACATTCGACACCCCACCAGACATCTCACTGCCTATTGATACCCCGGCACTGTCATTCAGTAAAGTACAATCTCAAGGCATACATCTCAATAAAATTTTACACAGGGGAATCAAGTCCATATCTCTATTAATTTCAGAAGGAGATTATAAAGACCACGGATTTTCCCATCTTGCCCTCTTTTTCATTCGTTTGGCTCAGGGGCTATTCACGTGCTGACATTACTCATCCGTACTGTCCACTGGAGGTTGGGCCCAATGTGGATTTATTTCACGTCCCTAGAGATTCAAACCTAAGACCTTCCCCTCAAGTGAACATCCCCTGTGCTAACGGGCAAGATTGGGGAAATCTGTGGTTGTTACAGAGATAGCACATTGAGTCATCTCACCTCACCATGGAGCGAACAACAATGTTTCGAATGTGTATGTTATTTGAAGGCCGAGCATAGGCAATCCCATATTGATCCCAACCACTCTTTATTGCAATGCCATCATCTCCCACACTTATGTAACAGTTCTCAATTATCATATCTTCACATGAATCTGTTTAGCCCATATTCATAAATAAGAGCTCGTATAAGATAACCCAACAGATAATTGACAGATATAAAGTAAATCCATGAAGATAGATGTTCATCGTATCACGAGGTCAACAGCAATAGGATGTTGAGTTCCTTCAATTGCATAAGCAATGCATTGAGATCGTAAATTTAAGTTGAAAGTATTCAATACCCTTCCATAGGGGTATCAAACTCCAATAATTAATAAAGCATCCTGATAACGAGTTTACATGGCAAAAGAGGTGATATCACTCATAATAATGTTTCCAATGCTTATTTTCAACTATTGTTTATATATGTATTAGCAATTAGAAAATCTAATCAGCTTATAATTCAATACAGGTTCACTGTTTATACCTCGTATTTGTATGGCTCGTCCATCTCTAATGTCATGCAAGACAAAGCAACAGAACAGACTTACCAGGGTCTATGCCATCAGTATTTGGAGCTTCAAAAATGGGTGCCAAGATAGTTACGTTTCTGATTGTGACATTTTTGCAGTCATAGGGATGGAGTGTCCAAAAGGGAGAATCACGCAATGTTATATTAGATATCAGAATATCAGTAGACCACATAATCTGTACAAGTGGTCCTCTGGTGTTGTTAAGAAGCTTCTGCCTATACTTCTTCCACCAAGTCTGACCCTGTCCATCAATGGTGCCATTATGTCCTGTCATCAATAAAGAGATACAAGTATTCAGATAAATGGAAAATATGCATTTACACTATCTAAAACAGGTTCTGCATTCTTGGGTAGTACCAAAAGGATTCATTTATCACCAGAAATCAGTAAATTTATGAATTGCACTTTGGAAAATAGCAAAGTGTCCGTAAGTAATATGTATGAGAAAATCAACTGTGAATTGAGACGTCATTGAGGCAATTTGTATGACATTACCATGCTTTTTCTATGTTGCATGGACATGGAGCACTGCCGATGACATGACACAGACAGAGGATGTGGATAACATCTTAACACATAGGAGACGATTTGTCTGTCTATATGTAAATCGTAATTACAAGGCAAAAAACATTCAAAAACTTGAAGTTTAACCAAATTACAAGTAACTAAAATCATCATTCATTTTTATTAGACAAAAAGTGAAACTAACAAAAATAAATACTTATTTTCATGGTAAAAGTTTCTTTATTCCAAGAAGGGTTGTAAAAGTAAAAAATTATATCTTTGTTTTATAGCTATTAAAGATTCATAGATATGTTCCTATACCAAAAATACATTTATAAAATTAAAATTACACTGTGAAGGCTATTTGATTACAAAAAGGGATTGTGGAACTTTTTCCTCTTTCGTTTACTGGCTTTTAATGCTGGTCACTTTTCACCTAAAGAATTTTGAAGCCACGCAAATTACAATGACTGACATCTATGGGTCACTTTCTGACCCAAATAAGGAACAGCACCACCCCCTCCCCTCCCCGCCCCGCCTGCCTGTCTGCCCCCTGAGCTGATAGAAAGAAACAAAACAAAAGAGAGTCCAAAGCAACTGCTCCATCCAAAAGAAGCATATGAACTCCAATTTAATGCTGACCTGTAACTACAACATCTTTGAGGTTTTGGCCATGAATTAAACTTCCAAATCGTGGTCCAGGATGTTCTCTACCATGACCATATGAAGGCAATGGAGGCATCAGCGGCCAATACTTCTCATCCTACAAAATATTGCAAATGGAAAAGTAAAAATAAAATAAAAGAATACCATCAATTATCAAAATTATAATTGACATCCAAGAAATATTAAACTACGTTAATGCTACATGTTAAAACATATTTGTTCTGGAATCATCCAACAAAGATGGTGGACACTTAACATTGAAGATTAAATGCGGTTAATTCAATCTATCTAGCAGAAGATTGAAGATGTACTTTAATAATCAAATATATTACGCTACATTGTATTGTTTTGAAAGAAAATTTTTAATCTCGTACTAAATTAATTCATCCCCACCTAAAGCATTAACAACTTGGATTTAGCCATAAGGTTTATGTCAATTGGCATCAGATACACCAACAATATTTGGCACTCTGTGTGAAGTTTCAGTGATGAGTAAAATTGAACGAGAATCTAACAGGCTTTATCACTAAACTGAAATTCATGAGTGCAGCTAACCCCCCTCTTTCAAAATAGGCTGGAAAGCCCATCTACTCAAAATCTTACTTGCTCTCATCAGTTTTTAACAGGGTATGGACTCCATGCACCACAGTAGTGAAACAGGAACAACAAAAGTGCTTATAGGATGAGAAAAATAACCATACGTTTCGCATTAAGAAAGTGTGTGAGATCAAATGTTCCAAAGATTCGCCCACATTTAAAGCAAAGCCATTCATGCAATCTCCCACTAAGTTTACAGCCCCAGCAGATCCCAGACTATTATCCGCTGAAACATCTGTTTGATCTTAAGCATTGGATGGTAATCGGCGAACAATAGAATTCCTTCTTGGGTTTGGCTAAATTACTCATATCAAGCATAGATGCTTCCTAAACAATCCAATTATATTCCAATATTGTAAGATATAAAGAAAAAGTCTTCTCATTTGGAAAATAAAATTGAATCAAAATTTTGACACAAAGATTTTGACCCATTAATTTATCTTTATCTTTATCTTTCTCGTTCTCATTCTCATCCTTCATTTCAATCACACATTCTCCCAATAAAATAATATTACACATAAATAAAAAACTTTTCATTACTTTTCCACCACACACTGTGGCATCAATCACTATTCCAAAATTTCTATTCTTCTAAAAATGGGTTTCAAACAAAGGCAAAAAGTTAATAAATGTAAGAAAAAGAGAAAATAAAGAATTACTCACATCAATACCAAGAATAACAGCACCCTCAGCAAGGAACAGAGTCATATGGCTAGTAAGATTAAATGGGGCCGTGAGCCAATAACCAGGCGGCACATTGAGCTGCCCACCACCCTTTTTCCGCAGCTTCGAAATTGCCAGCATGGCACTCTCGAACGCGGCCGTGTTGAGAGTGATTCCGTCCCCCACTCCACCAAATTCCGTCAAGTTTAATACCACGGGCCGGAGCTTGGGGAGCATGAGCATCCGAGATGGAAATTCCCGCCGGAAAATCAAGAGGCTGCCAGCGGTGGCGGCATCCCGCTGCCAGTAAAACACAGTAAACAAAAAGGCCAGCCAGAGAGCAACCAGAAGGGGTTTGTGGGGTGAAAAAAATGTGGAGTTAGTAGGGATCCAACGGCGCCACCAAGATGATGGGATTGATGTGGGCGTCAAGGTTTCTACCATTTCTTAATTCAGCTTGGGGATTGGAATGCAGTGTGAAGGGTGGTTAATAGGTATAATGTGACTGCTTGTTGAATAAATGTGAGAATAAAGAAACGAGGTTTGTTGGAATGGGATGGTGAAGAGTAACAATCATTGGGAATTTGGAAAGGATGGAGATGGGGATGGAGTACATTTGAAGGAGAGCCATATTCAGACTTAATGAGAGGTTGGGGAGTCTGGAAGGCAGTTTGAGGCTAATTTCATTATTTGGGCTTTGGACTGCGTACAGCTATATAAATATTGCATGGATTGGTTGTACTTGTAGTTGATTGTCAAAGTGGAATTTTGGAAATTATCTATGGATTCAAAGTTAGTGAACTAGGACAATTGTTTAAAGTTGGCCGTCAATGTTCGCAATAACAAGATTGTTTATAATATTTAATTAAACAATATTGAAATTCTTCAATAAATATATAAATGTACTAAAAATAATCATATACATATGAAAATATAATCAAATATAATTCAAAATAATAAGAAAAATACAATATAAAAAAAGTAAATTTGTATGATTATTTGTTGTCTTATTTTATTTTTTAAAAAGAAGTAACTTTACATTGCTTGTGGGAGAAATCTTTTTACAAAGTAAAATGATTAATTTTTTATGCACACTACAAGTTACCCGAAATTAAGAATAATGCTATTTAATATTATTGACATCTAGATTGCACTAATTACATTGAATGATTTATATCATTAAATTAATCATATAATTTTATCTTTAATTAAACATATCATATTATCACTTAAATTAATATTGAAACACATGTGGGGTTAGATAACAATATTTCGAAATGAAGGATAAAAATCGTTAATGGTCCTTGAGACTTTATACTGTGCGCGAAAAAGTCTTCAAACTTAAAATTGGGCTTCAATAGGTTCTTAGAAGGGAAAATTAGCTGGATCCCTTCTTATCAGGATTACATTTCAAAAACAAGGGGTGAAAAATTAAATTTCAACAATCAGGTGATAAATACTAATTTAATTTTTTTTTTTAAATTTTTATTTCAATATCCACTATAAATTAATGTTTATTACTCCCCCAACCCTACCTACCAAATCAAACCTAAAATCAATTCACTACTCCCATCTCCTCTTCTCCCGTCTATATGCTCTACGCTGCCGCCGCCTCCGTCGTCGTCGGATCCTCCTCTCCCCCTCTCGTCTTCACTCTTTCTCTCGTCTCTTTACCTAGCATTTCGCAGATCCAACCGTCTCTTTCCCTCTACCTCACGGTTCTTCTCTCTCTCACTTCTCTCTTCGATCTGGCGAAATAGCAGGCGCAGCCTCGCCGTGACAACGCCCTACACAGTCCATATATTTTAATATTCCAATGATAACATGAGGTGGATGCAGGAACTCATTTACGCATAGCAGACGACGCCCTACGCGGTCCATATTTTAATATTCGATGACCCGTTTCTAGCTTGCTGCGGTCATGGTGGGAAATACAACTATAACAGATTTAACAAATGTGGGAGTAAGAAAGTTATCAATGGGAAAGAGATCGTACTAGCCAAATCTTGCAGGAACCCTTCTGTTCGAATTAATTGGGATGGAACTCACTTCACTGAGGCGGCCAATAAGTGGATCTTCGATCAAATTGTTGACGGTTCATTTTATGACCCTCCATTTCCTTTGCAGTTTGCTTGTCATAGGATTTTGCACTTAAATAAAAAATTATGGGATATTTCGTAAAACCTGCTAAATCAAAGGTCGCCAAAATCCTTCTGCCGCATTTGGTGAGGTTGTGGGCGTGTTTGGTGGGGGGTTTTTGGCCGTGGTTGTGGCTTGGTGGCTGTGGTGGTTTCTGGCAGTGGTTTTGTCAATAGCTGTGGTGGTTTTTGGCTGTGTATTGGAAGCTGCAACTAATGTAAGGACTGGCACTTGCTCTGGCTTTCTTCATCCAATGTTCGTGTCCCAATAATAACTTGGAACTTGATTCCCTCCAATCGTGGTTGTTCGGCGGTCGAAAATTCTAGTGTTGGATCGGAGTTGGTGGTGTCGACGAACCTTTTTTGATCTATGACCAGATCACGATTTGACTACCGGGTAGTTCGTTGTGACTGTTTGTGACATATTGTGACCATTTGTGATCGATTGTAACCGTTTGTGGTTTGAAATTAAATATGTGATTATGTAATAAAAGAGAAAATCACAATTTCCAGGTTGACAAACAATGAATCAAACAACTTAGAATAACTAACTCAATGATATGTAATACAAGCTTATAGACATATCTGTAGCACATTTGCCGTTGCAACTTCACTCATACCTTGAACAGATTTGTTTGTGGTGACCATTTGTGACCAAATATGTGTGTACTGTGACTGGTTGTGACCAAATGTGACTTGAACATATTCAAGTCACATTCGATCACAATTAACACAAAATTGGTCACAGACAGTCACACTTAACACGAATTTGGTCACGGTTAGTCACATTGAGTACACACTTGGTCACAATTAGTAACAGATGAAACCTGACAGCAACTTGATTATATAAAGTGACTTGAAATTTTTTCGATAATTTTTTTAGGATATGGAGGCAGAGGTGGGGTGGTGGTAGGTGGATCCATGGGAGTGGGGGTGTGATTTTCAATTTTTAATTTTTTGAAAATTTTTAATTCGTCGGAGTGGCTCCGGAGTGTTCGCCGGAAAGTCGTCGGAAGTTCGCCGGAAGTTCGTCGGAAGTCACCGGAAGTTCGTCGGAAAGTTGTCGGAAGTTCGCCGGAGATATCGTCGGAAGTTCACCGGAGATGATGTCGGAGCGGTCGTCGAAAAGTCGCCGGAGCAGATGGCCTTCTCCGATGGAGAGATGGAAGGAATGTGGTATAGTGGGGGAAAGGAAAGTGGTGTAGTAGGGTAGCATTGGTATACTATAAATAATTAATGGATATTATATTATATTTTAATATTTAATAAATTTATTTATCACCTGATTTTTGAAATATTTTAATAAGTTTGTTATTTATGAAAAGTGAACTTGAAAACTAGTAGTTATGTATTGTTCCCTTCTTAGAAAGGAGTTGAGTTGGTGTGAGCGATAGATCATATTGATGGGCCGACAGTTTTTGAAAATTCACACCTTTGACCAAAAGATGAGCTGATTTTTAGCCCCCGTTTGACACCCATTCTATTCTCATTCTCATTTTTTTTCTTTTTCTTCATTTCAACCACACATTCTATCAATAAAATAATATTACACATAAATCCAAAAATTCTTTTTACTTTTTAACAACATATTTTTCCATCAATCACTATTACAAAACAAATTCTTCAAACAAAATGAGTGTCAAACAAGGGCTTATTTTCAAATTTTCATAGACGTATGTGTACGTATGAATTTTAATAAAAATTCTTACATGCTTGCTTATCAAGCAAACCTTTTTTCAGCGCTAAGAATAGTCAATTAGATTGGGGAAGGGCACCCGCACCAGTATCTATTTTGTATATAGTATAAAAAGAAGTTGGTTTCAACCCCCTTTCACTTGTAACTTACTTTTTCATCTCTAAAATAGTTTGCTTTCCCATTTGCGCGGTATTGAGAAGCCCTGCCCAGATCCCTCTATCAACCTTTGGAGTAAGTTTTCAGCTGCTTTTGTAGATTTTAATTTTCGCTTCCCAACATTTGGAAGAACTTTTTTGAAGATAAAAGTGATGAATTCCATATCTCCACGTTTCTTACTTTCCGTCTTCACGGGTACTCCGTTAGTTAAGCTTATGTTTTCAACATCTCTGTATGTATGTGTGAAAGGGAAAGCGTATTATTGACGTCTCCATGTTTTGGGTCAAAATAAGTAGGTAGAAATGATATCCTATTCTATTCTGTATCTATGCTGCAACACAGCTTTGTCATCTTTAAAATGTTAATTTAAGGTATCTGACCTTGTCAATCACGCATATGTAATATGACTACCTCATTTGCCTCTTCTCTGTATCTTTCTTTTCCTCATTGGATAACAATCTTATGCTTCAACAATTTCAGCTTCACAACTCTATTGATTTTATTTAGTTCATAATTATTTTCCGTAACTTACACAGCTGCTCCTGCTCAAAACTGAGAATAAGCTAGGAGGAGTTAATACTATGGCAGTAGAGAATAGTGAAGGTGAGGTCTCCACCTCAGGCTCAGGAAGCCATGGAGGCCAAAAGGACTTGCCCCCAAATTCGATTGCATTTTACAAGCTATTCACGTTTGCTGATTCCAAGGACAAAATTTTGATGATTGTTGGTACAATTGGTGCCATTGGAAATGGATTGTGCCTGCCTCTTATGACAATTCTTTTTGGAGAATTGATCGATTCTTTTGGACAAACCCAAACTTCAAACATTGTTTCGGTTGTTTCAAAGGTAAAGGGAAGTCTTTCATTTTCAAATTATATTTTATTATTCTTTAACTGATATCATTGAATGTTTCTACTGCTGTGACGTCCATAGTTCCACGGGTAAAAATATTCTCATAATTCCTTATTTTATTGCATTGTAGGTGGCACTGAAATTTGTGTATTTGGCTTTGGGATGTGGTGTAGCGGCATTTCTCCGTAAGAATTACTAACCAGATTGAATGCAAACAGATTAATATGTTATAGATTTTGAAATTTCAGCACTAAAAAAATTGGTTATATCTTTTGGTGTCTCCTAGAGGTGGCTTTCTGGATGATCACGGGGGAGAGACAGGCTGCAAGAATCAGAAGTCTTTATTTGAAAACAATATTGAGACAAGATGTTGCTTTCTTTGATAAGGAAACAAATACGGGAGAAGTTGTTGCAAGGATGTCTGGTGACACCGTTATAATTCAAGATGCAATGGGTGAGAAGGTATTACTCCTTGAACGTTATGTCGTTAATTATCAATCCCAGCCAAGAGACTCAAGCATGTTTCCAATGCTAACGTTTTTTGTTATCTACATCTTTCTACAGGTTGGAAAGTTTATACAGCTGGTCTCAACATTTTTGGGAGGCTTTGTGATTGCCTTTATTCAAGGATGGCTTCTTACCCTTGTCATGCTAACGTCTATTCCTCTGCTCGTGATATCTGGTGCAGTTATGTCCACTGTCTTATCCAAAATGGCGTCTCGTGGCCAAAATGCATATGCTAAAGCCGCAATTGTTGTTGAACAGACAATTGGCTCCATCAGAACGGTATGCCAATGGCCTAGAATTAAGTTTGTTCCTTTGCAAAAAGTAAAAAATTATGATTAAGCATAGACATCTAGCCCAGCTCCTTAGATTTCCTTTTTATAATTAAATCACTAGTTTGATTGCAATCCAGGTTGCCTCATTTACTGGGGAAAAGCAAGCTGTTGCTAATTATGACAAGTCCCTTGTGGAGGCTTACAAATCAGGTGTACAGGAAGGGTGGGCTAGTGGGTTGGGCCTTGGATCCGTTATGTTCATCGTATTCTGCAGTTACGCTTTAGCTATATGGTTTGGTGCAAAGATGATCTTGGAGAAGGGTTATACTGGGGGTGACGTGCTCAATGTAATTGTTGCAGTGTTAACTGGTTCCATGTGAGTTAAGCTTTCAAATTTCATCTGAAACTATGCATGTTGTTGCTCTACAGGGTTTCTAATGACGTCTTTTGCATCTGAATTATGTGATATGCCATTTTAGGTCTCTAGGACAGGCATCTCCCTGCATGAGTGCATTTGCCGCGGGTCAAGCTGCGGCCTTCAAGATGTTTGAGGCTATAAATAGGAAACCAGAGATAGATGCATATGATACCAGAGGAAAGATATTGGACGACATTCGTGGAGATATAGAATTGAGAGATGTTTATTTTAGTTATCCAGCAAGACCAAATGAAGAAATATTCAGAGGATTCTCTCTATTTATCCCTAGTGGCACAACTGTTGCTTTGGTTGGACAAAGTGGAAGCGGTAAATCCACTGTGATTAGTTTGATAGAGAGATTTTATGATCCACATGCTGGTGAAGTTCTGATTGACGGAATTAATCTAAAAGAATTCCAGCTCAAGTGGATTAGGTCAAAAATAGGTCTTGTCAGCCAAGAACCCGTGCTCTTCACAGCCAGCATCATGGACAATATTGCATATGGCAAAGACGGTGCAACCTATGAAGAGATTAGAGCTGCAGCTGAGCTAGCAAATGCTTCTAAATTCATTGATAAATTACCCAAGGTTCATCCTTCTAGTAAATTTAATTCATAGACTTTGTCAATTTGAATCGACATATGTACTCCTATGTCTGACTGAACTCAATTACCATGTCTTGATTGCATGTATTCTCGGCTTCCTAAATTTAGAAGTAAGTGTATTGTTTCTTACCATTAAATATTGAATTTCGTGCAGGGACTTGATACCATGGTTGGTGAACATGGAACTCAGCTTTCTGGTGGTCAGAAGCAAAGGGTTGCCATAGCCAGAGCAATCCTAAAAGATCCACGAATATTACTTTTAGACGAGGCAACAAGTGCTCTAGACGCAGAATCTGAGCGAATTGTTCAAGAGGCTTTAGACAGGATAATGATAAACAGAACGACTGTCGTTGTTGCACATCGTTTGAGCACTGTTAGGAATGCCAATATGATTGCAGTCATTCACCAAGGAAAGATGGTTGAAAAAGGTTTACATTCTTTTTTTACTGCTTTTCTCGAGGAAAACCATTACTGCATAACAATTATATAATTGTTCTCAATAAATCACATTTACTTAATTGCAAAAGATTTCAAAGTACATCATGCAGTGATATTAATGGGGAAGTTATTGCCCCTACTCATTATGGAAAAGAACACCATATTAATTGGAACACCTTTTGAACGGTGCAGGCACACATTTTGACCTACTCCAGGATTCTGAAGGAGCATATTCGCAGCTCATACGCTTGCAAGACATAAATAAAGATTCTGGCCAACATGTTGATGACAAAGACAAATCTGACGTCACTCTGGAATCTAGTAGGCAATCAAGTCAAAGAATGTCATTTCAGCGTTCAATCAGCCGAGGTTCCTCTGGAGCTGGAAATAGCAGTCGCCATTCATTGTCAGTTACATTTGGCCTACCTACAGCGCTTACTGTCCTAGAAACTGAATTAGCAGATACAGATGCAATTTCTCATAAAACTTCAGAAAAGCCTCCAAAAGTCCCAATTCGACGCCTTGCCTATCTCAATAAGCCTGAGGTTCCAGTTCTGATAGTTGGAGCTATATCTGCTATTGTAAATGGTGCTATAATGCCAATTTTTGGTATACTACTTTCCAGTGTAATCAAAACATTCTTTGAGACACCGCAAAAATTACGAAAAGATTCCAAATTTTGGGCCCTAATGTTTGTGGTTCTTGGAGCTGTATCATTAGTTGCATATCCAGCAAGAACATATCTTTTTGGTGTGGCTGGGAATAAGTTGATAAGGAGAATTAGATTGTTGTGCTTTGATAAGGTGGTTAACATGGAAGTTGGTTGGTTTGATGAGCCTGAACACTCAAGTGGAGTAATTGGCGCAAGGCTCTCAGCCGATGCTGCTACAGTTCGCGCTTTAGTTGGTGATGCGCTTGCACAGATCGTGCAAGACACTGCCTCTGCAATTGTGGGACTGGGTATAGCTTTTGAAGCAAGTTGGCAGTTGGCATTTATCATCCTTGGTATGATACCTTTGATAGGATTGAATGGATATGTACAGATCAAGTTCATGAAGGGGTTCAGTGCAGATGCAAAGGTTGGTATCCAATCTAACAATCATTTATTTTTTGGGCTCCTATCTGCTAAAACTTTCTAGATAAATAGTAAGACCTGAAAATTTTCGGTTATTAAAAAGTAGTAAATTACAAGTGAAATATCAGCATTTGCCTATTTGAGGAAACAAACTTTAGAAGATACAATAACTTCCTGAAACCTATTTTTCATAGTGTTCTTTATTATTGTTCTAAATGGTTGCAGGCAATGTACGAGGAAGCAAGTCAAGTTGCAAATGATGCAGTTGGAAGTATCAGAACAGTTGCTTCCTTCTGTGCAGAAGAAAAGGTGATGAATATGTACAAAAACAAGTGTGAAGGCCCAATGAGAAATGGGATAAGACAAGGATTGATTAGCGGGATAGGTTTTGGCCTGTCTTTTTGCTTGCTGTTTTTGGTATATGCTACCAGCTTTTATGCAGGAGCTCGACTTGTTGAGGATGGAAAAACAACATTTTCAAATGTCTTCCGTGTATGTCTGTTTTCCACCTCTGTATTGAATTTCTTATGGTATGACGAGAATGCAGAACATATAAATTGACAGGAATTCTAAAAAGTTTATATATGTTATAGGTTTTCTTTGCTCTAACCATGGCGGCAATAGCAATCTCTCAATCGAGCTCCTTTGCTCCAGATTCAAGCAAAGCCAAGACAGCTGCTGCTTCTATATTTGCTATGCTCGACAGGAAATCTAAGATTGATCCAAGTGATGAGGCTGGCATGACACTTGAAAGTGTTAAGGGAGAAATTGAACTAAAACACGTGAGCTTCAAGTATCCAACCAGGCCAGATATTCAGATCTTCCGGGACCTTTCCTTGGCAATTCACAGTGGCAAGGTAACACGATCTTTTATAGCCCTTATTTCTATTTTAAATTTTAAATAATTTTGCGCCTAAGAAAAACAATTTATACCTGTTTATCACACAATTTCACACAAGCTGAGTTCTAACATTGTTATGGGTGGGTCTAATGTTTCAGACAGTCGCTCTGGTTGGAGAGAGTGGAAGTGGGAAATCAACAGTGATCTCATTATTGCAAAGATTTTATGATCCTGATTCGGGTCATATTACACTTGATGGAATTGAGATTCAGAAGTTCCGACTCAAGTGGTTAAGGCTGCAGATGGGGCTTGTGAGCCAAGAGCCAGTTCTGTTTAATGATACAATCCGAGCCAATATTGCATATGGAAAGGAAGGAAACGCAAGCGAGGCAGAAATCATTGCCGCGTCAGAGCTAGCCAATGCCCACAAATTCATTAGTGGTTTGCAACAGGTATAGAATTGATAATAGTTATTCCTATGAAATAGTGTATTCACTCATCAGTTATGAATTATTTAAAATTGATAATTTTGACGTTATAATGCTAAATCAATGCAGGGATATGATACTATAGTGGGAGAGCGAGGAGTTCAATTGTCAGGAGGACAGAAACAACGAGTAGCCATTGCGCGGGCTATTATAAAAAGTCCGAAGATAATACTGCTGGATGAGGCGACTAGTGCCTTGGATGCTGAATCTGAGAGGATAGTTCAAGATGCACTTGATCGGGTAATGTTGAATAAGACTACAGTTATTGTAGCACATAGGTTATCAACAATCAAGGGAGCAGATTTAATTGCTGTGGTAAAAAATGGAGTTATAGTGGAGAAAGGTAAGCATGAAACTCTGATCAACGTTAAAGATGGTTTCTACGCGTCACTGGTTGCCCTTCATATGAGTGCTTCGTCTTAATGTAATAGCCAACGCCGTGTACGGTTCAATTTCTGAAAAATATAAATAAATGAATTGTTTTTATGTCACTTAGTAAAAGAAGGTGCTGGACATGAAGTCAATTTTGTAATGCTTCGAATTGATTATGCATTTTTGGCAACTGTAAAGCCACCTGTGAACTCCTCAATCTAAGATCAGGAATATTTATTTATCAATTGTATTCAACAGACAGGCAGAATAGTTTTTTGTAGCCTATCATGGTCCCATTATTCTACTTCTAGAAATCGGGAAAGAGGAGGTAGTTTTTTTTTTCCATATATTAATCGGGCAATGGCATCATGGATGACGTTTCTCAATTTATGAATATATAGTTGTCGATAGTTGGTATTGAAGTTCTAGAACATATTCATGCATGGTAAGGAGAGTCAACTTTATGGATTAAAAAATCAAATTCTTCTCATCTTTTATTGTGTAAAAAGCCTAAATTCTTCAAATCTTTTACCTTTATCCTTTTATGTTTGGGACACAAATTATTATAGGGAAAATTGCAGTTGCGGTATGAAACATTTCACTTTTATTTAGATTTGACCCGAGCATTTGATGTGTAGCACCCCCAAGGTACTAAACCTTCCAAAAATGAGCACCTGAAATCCAATATGATGAATTATGTTAGTTTTTTAAAAGGGTAAAATGACAATAAACGATTAAAATAAAATAACTAAAGTTAAAACCCTAAAAACAAATACACTTCATCTTCTCCACATACCTACACACACCTACCTTCCAAAATCAAAACCAAAACCAGTGTCCAGGAACCACCTACTGCCACTCACCCCACCGACCATCCCTCGTCGCTGCCACTCACCTCCTTATCTTTTTCCAAATGAAGAAATCAAGCCCCAGATCCAATTCTTGATGGGATCTAATTTCTGTAATTAGTATAGAACATCTTAATCTTTTCACTGTATAATCCCAACTCAAGATTATTTGTTTGTTTCTAACAAAACCAGCTAATCACCAAATATGTTATGGTTGAAGCTCAATTTTTATAAAACTCAACCAATAACAAGCAGTTATAAAATGAAGATGTAGAATTTAAATTGTAATTACTCAAATTGAAGAACATAAACTGAGACTACTAACAAAGACAACTAATTTCATCTCATTAATCGATAATTCTATAATAATGCAGGAAATCACAAGTAATAGACAATTATGAGAGAGAGAGAGAGAGAGAGAGAGAGAGAGAGAATCAAGAGATAGACTAGCACAGAAAGTAGAAACAGAGAAATTCAGAGAAGATAAGGAAGAATAGAAACAATAGAAGAAGATGAGGAAAAGAAGAAACTGATAATAAGAGGGCAGAAGACTGGAGAAGAAGGAGAAGACGGGCTGCAACCACAATTCATCAAATTCATCATCCATCCCAAATTTTCAACACAATCCTATATACAAGCAGCTATAAACTGAAAATGCAGAATATAAATTGTAATTACTCAAATTGAAGAACATAAACTGAGACTACTAACAAGGACACTAATTGTCATCTCATTAATCGATAATTCTATTGAAATACAGGAAATTACAAGTAATAGACAATTATAAAAGAGAAAGAGAATCAAGAGATAGACCAGCAGAGAAAGTAGAAACAAAGAAATTAGAGAAGATGTAGAAGAATATAAACAATAGAAGAAAAGGAGGAGAAGAAGAAATCAATATTAAGAGGGCAAAAGACTGGATAAGAAGGACAAGACGGGCTGTAACCACAATTCATCATCCATCCCAAATTTTCAACACAATCCTATATACAAGCAGCTATAAACTGAAGATGTAGAATATAAATTGTATTTACTCAAATTGAAGAACATAAACTGAGACCACTAACAATGACACTAATTTTCATCTCATTAATCGATAATTCTATTACAATGCAGGAAATTACAAGTAATAGACAATTATAAAAGAGAAAAAGAATCAAGAGATAGACTAGCAGAGAAAGTAGAAACAGAGAAATTCAGAGAAGATAAGGAAGAATAGAAATAGCAGAAGAAGATGAGAAAAAGAAGAAACAAGGAAAGAACCATAGAAGAAGGAGAAGAAGAAACCGAGAATAAGAGTGTAGAAAACTTGAAAAGAAGGAGAAGACGGGCTGCAACCACAACTCATCAAATTCATCGTCCATCCCAAATTTTCAATACAATCATATATACAACAAAACAACATCCTAAAATTAAAGGGCTATGGGCTAGCCCACTAATAATACAAGCCCAAACACATAAAATAAAAGTAAATGGCCCAAGCCATGACATCCATTCCCATTAAATTAACATTGTCCTCAAGGTTTAAGGGTTTGATGTCTTCTTTGTATGAAGTCAGCTGCCTCATTCTCTTTACCACCCTTAGATTAAGCAAGTAGTGCAAGATGGCATATGCCTAATTCATCTCATCTTCTTGGTTTCTCTCAGCCACCTTGTTCAAAATGTTCATATTCAAATACTTTGTTGCAAATTCTGCAAGTTCATATATAGGAGTTGAAAGGCTATCGATATCAACCTCCAGCACAAGAACTTCGTCTTTCATTTCATTATTTTCCACCAGCAGCCGAGAAAGTCCAACTTGAAGCTTTACAATCTTTGACAGGTTCAAGGAAAATCTGGCCACATATTTTTCTATAGTCAAGACCACGTGTGTGTGAATAAATAGGAACTTTACTTCACTAATCTTTTTACTAGACAAAATATAAGATTCATCCTCACTACAAGAGTGTGAAGGCTAAAAACGAACGAAGTAGCATTTTAGAGCACATTTAGTAGCTTTTCCTCTGCATTCATTAGGTTGAATTTCCTGTCTGACCGATTTTCAGCGAGTTCCTCATCTCTTTAATTTCATTGGGAACTGATGACAGACAAATGGCCTTGAGAGGGCTTGTCCCCTCTTCAATGTCATCTTTGCATGGAAGCTAGTGTTTGATTATCCAAGAGACTACACTATCTGAACTTGATGAGAGGGTGTTCATTGAAAAAATTGATAACAGACGTTGCGACCTTTCACCCTCAACACCCATTTTCCCCACTTCGTCCCATATCATTTTTGAAAACCTTCTGCAAAGTTCCTCAGAGAATAAACTCCAATCCGCCTTAGGATGGCTTGCAATGAATCCATAAAACCATATATAAGCTTTTCCTTCCAGATGCATCTCTGCAACTCCTAATCTAAGTTCGTCAGAAGTTTGATAAAGTTGGAAATATTTCATGGCTTTCCTTAGCCATTCCCTAGGTCCTTCTCCATCAAACAGAGGGAAATCAATTTTAGAAAGTCTACCATTTCCCTTAAATTCACCTATAGCATGAGCATCATTCTCATTACTACTATTCTTTGGTGTACAAATCACACCCCGAGACCTCCAATTAATTACTAACCTTTTTATCCCTTTGTTCTTATGTTCTGTTTCATCCATATCAGTAACAGTGCCATTCAATTGTTTATAATCACTACCCGAAACTATTACATTCTATGCACTGAAGTTTTCTTCATCATTCTAAACGTCTAAATCAAATTTTAAGTTTTCAAAAATACTCTCCACAATATTTTTCGTCTCAACAACTCGCTTAGTAACTACAACAACTAAATCATTGTCTTTGTTCAAATCGTAAGAATTGACCTACTTTACTAGTTTATCTTCCGGTTCAGAATAGGAACCCTAGTTCCCTTCCAGTTTGGAATCTGAATCATCGATTTACATTTTAGAAGACTCGGCTATTTTTTGGTAATGGTTGGACTGGTCTTTGGAGGTTGATTTAACATTGATAATTTCAGTCATCATTGAAATCAGTTGCTTATGTTTCCGATTGATTTCTTCCATTATGCTATCCAATTGAGAGACACCCAAGGACTGTAGCTGCTCTGATATCATTTGTTATGGTTGGAGCTCAATTTCTATAAAAATCAACCAATAACAAATAGCTATAAAATGAAGATGCAGAATATAAATTGTAATTACTCAAATTGAAGAACATAAACTAAGACTACTAATAAGGACAACTAATTTTCATCTCATTAATCGATAATTCTATTACAATGTAGGAAATCACAAGTAATAGATAATTATAAAAAAGAAAAAGAATCAAGAGATAGACCAGCAGAGAAACAAGAAACAGAGAAATTCAGAGAAGATAAAGAAGAATAAAAACAGCAGAAGAAGAGGAGAAGAAGAAGAAACATGGAAATTGTTGACCCCAAAAAATGGTCCAACAGAAGAGAAGAGTTCCAAGCGTTTCTTTAGTTGTAGGGTGATTATCTCTATAGTAAAAATGGGGGCGGTCCGAGAAATAAATCTTCTTAGTAGAGAGAATTCAAAAGATTTCTTTGTGTGTACAAATTTGCATTACCTTTTACAATGTTAAGTGTGTGCTTTTATAGTAAAGTACAATAGTGGAGAGCCGTTAGATGATGGAATACGTGGCCTCATCCGCATAGCCGAGACTTCTTATCGTAGCCATCAATCAATCAATCATTCATAGGTCATTTCGCATTTAATGCTGTGACGGCTCGGCAGCCCTACGTCTGATATGTAAGACTAGACTTGACTTGCTTCATTAAGTGGAGCTACATATATAGTGAGTTGTCACATCATTCACTTGATACAAGATCTAGTACGAGGTCCTCTCCAATACGCTTCTACATATCTCGTCATCCATTGGGGCCCAGCTCTTCATAAGGGTTCGGACAATAGAGGTTCGGCAAGATAGAAGCTCGGCCAACAATGGCTCGGCCACATCTCCATATGGGCAGAATGATGTGGGATGGATCTAGGTTCACTCGCTGTGTAGTTTGTCACTTGGCTATATTTAGGACTTCGTTGGAACTTGTCCACCTGCCACGTGCATTTATTGTACGATTAGTTATACGAGTAACATCAGTCCCCCAAGTTGGAGTCGGACATTCATGTGCGGGTCGAACTTTGAAGTATAAATAGTTAAGTCGGTCAATGTGGGATCCTCTCTATCTGAACAAACTACGTAACATATGAGTGCGGCCTTATGAGGCTTAATTTACCTTGGCCGAGGCCTTTTTATACATGGGAGAGCCCATTCGAGAAGAGGCAGCCTTACATGAGGCTAAATTGTCCTTGGCCGAGGCCCTTTTTATACATGGGAGAGCCCATTCGAGAAGAGGCAGTCTTACTGGTAGCGCCTTGCGTAGGACCAGGGGCTAGGCGACCCGTGTCGTCCCGGGGGAGCTCTTCCGCAACTGCCCCCATGGTTCCTTCGAATACTTTCTCCGATCCGGGTACATCCTGGACCTCAGCGACATCTGTCATTGCTTCCAGAAGCGCCGAGTCCCAATGAACTACAGTTGGTGATTCTGGTCATTTCCAAGGCTTAGGGCGTCGTGTGCATTTAATGCGAAATGATTATGCCGGCGCGCGCCTTCCTACGCCTACGCCCGTCCTGGGTGCGTGCCAGGTACGAGTTCATCTACGCCCTTGGTTGTGTTAACCCGACCAGTCGTCTACTGGCAAGCACGCAGAGCAGGATTGCAGGTGGACGGCCCAGATCAAATTTGCAGGAAACATCCAACGGTGGGGCCTCGTTCGCACATCCTATATAAAAGGTTGGAAATCCGTCTTTTTCACTTTTTTCACTTTCAGAAAAATTTGCGACCAAGTTCTTCTTGAGGTATTAGTCCGAACTCCTTCGTTTGCCTGTCGTTGTAGAAGATTTTGCTCCTTTTAGCGTGTCCTCGAGGCCGGGTTTTTCTTTTAGAGTTTACGTAAGTATTTTCCTCCCTTTCGATTAACTTCCAGCCCTGTCTTCTAATTCTGATGGCTTCTTCCTCACGAAAGGAGGAAGTGGGAAGGTTTGCCGGGGCGGATATGGCCCTTATCTGTGCGGAAGCCGGTATCCCCCCGGTTATTCCTACTGGGAGGATCGCGGAAGCGATGGGGGGTCCCTTTAGTGCTTGGATGATGCAGGAAGGGCCCGTGGATCGTAGCATTAGATGGGGGGCCTCTTTATGGCCAACGGATATAAAGGAGAGTGAACTGGAGGGATTTAGGGAGTCGTACCGGATTCCTGATGATATCGAGCTGTTGCTACCAACCCAAGAGGAGAGGGCCTGTTTTCCGAGGCAAGGTTGCGTAGCGGTGAGCGAGGCGACATTGGCCGGGGGGTTAAGATTGCCCATACACCCTTTCTTTAGATTTATCCTTAGGCACTATAACCTCGCCCCCACCCAACTCGTCCCCAATGCCTGGAGTCAACTTGCAGGGGCCTTCCTTCTTTGGAAGGAGGTTACCTTTGGCGGGGACATGCCCCCCCATGTCTTCCAAACCCTTTTTCAGCCCCGAGCCTCTAGCGGTGGGGTTGACAGTAAGGGGTGGTACTGCATCAATCCCTGGGGCTCACATTCCCCCTTCGTCTGGGGAACCCCAACCTCCATAAAGAACTGGAAATCGTCTTGGTTTTGGGTTAGGGGTCGATGGCAGACGGTGGAAGGGGATGTGGTCCCAGAGATAACAGTACCGACCCAATACCATGAGTACAGTGAGTTAGAGTCCTGTTTGTTTGTTCCTTTAATTGTTTCTGTTATCACCGAACTAACGCGAGACTCGTGCAGCTGCAGCGGAACGTTTTCGTCTCGAGCCGTCTGAGTGGGCCGTGATAAAGGCCATTTACGAACTCCCCGTCGAGAGGCGGTGCTTCAAGAACTTGATTGCCAAGAGGAGCTACTTTGTCACCCATTTTTTGATGGCGACGAAAGGTAAATGAATCAGTTCGACCGTTAGTCATCTCTTGTTTCTATTTTCTAACTCCTCTTTCCTGCAGGGCAACACGACAGCAAGGAGCGCGTGAAGCCGACCCTCCTGGATTTCAGGAGCCTTGGGGAGGCCCACAGGAAGAAACCACTGGTCAAGGATTCTTCCACCTACAAAAGCCAGAGGGACGAGCTTGCCCGCTTATCCCGGACGAACCCCCCACCGCCTCCTTCGAAAACTGCCGACAGAGAAAAGGGGGAGGAGCAACAGGGTGAGGCTTCAACTGATAGGCCCCCAAAAAGGAAGTTGGTCCTGACTAAAAATACAGGGCCTCCGCCCCCTCCGAAACGCCAGACGACCCTAGGGGAGTCCCTGAAGAAGCCCATTATGGTCGAACCCCTTGCTTCCATTAAAGTGGGGGAAGGAGAAGTACCGGAGGAAAGCGCCCCTCTTCAAAGAAGGAAGAGAAAAACGGTGGACCTCAACATCCATAGTGATGACAAAGTCCAAAATTTTTTGGGCGGGCGATCCGATGAAATCGCTCCTGCCGTGATGGAAATACTCCCAGTGGAGGCCCAAGGGGCGGCTAGGCTCAGCCACAAATACTGGACAGAAAAATACTCCAATCACGCCGAGTGCTGCGACGTTGCCGACCTTATGGAGGCCGGACTTGCAATGCAAGCTCGCTCCCAAAATTTCATGGTTGCGGCCCAAATGGAGGCGCAGCGGCTGCAAGGTGTGGTAAAGGATTACCTCCAGCGAGCCCAGAATGTCGAGTTTTCTGTCATCAAGGCCAATGCTGAGGCTTCTTGTGCCAAAAAGGCCGCAGATGCTTCTAACTTGAAGTTGGCCGAAGCCGAGTCGAAGGTGGAGGTCCTCTCCAAAGAAAATAAGGAGCTGAAGGATGAGGTGCACCTTTGCCGAGCCGATGTAAATGCACTGACGAAGCGTGTAGAGAATTCTGACAATCTTCAGAGAATTGCTTCGTCTGCTCTGGAGGTGGCGAATAAGGAGAAGGCAGAGTTGACGGCTCGTGTGGAAGAGCTCCAGGTCGAGGTTTCGTCCTTTGACGAAAAGCTCAAGAAGGCGGAAGACGCGGCAGTCCATAATTGTGTGGCACACTTTCACGAGACTGCTGAGTATGACGGGCTGGAAATTCACTGGCGGAGGGTGGCCTACGAAGAAGTTTTCGCCCGACTGGCCGGGGCAGTCCCCCAAGACTTGTCCTCCATAAGGAACGAGTTTATTCCGGATGAGCCTTCGACCCCAATGATTGAAGGGGATGATGCCGAGGTGAAGGAGGCCAGCGGCGAGCCCCCTAAGGAGGACGCCGTTGCCGTAGATTAGGTCTTATATTCTTTGTTCCCCTTGTAATTCTTGATTAATGAAAATCGTTCTTGTTATCTTCTCGAGTTGCGTACTTTTAATGCTCTTTCTTTATCAAACGGATTAGACATAGGTTCGTCGGGCAACACAAACACGTAGGTTTTATTTCCCTTCACTAACTTGTCATAATAAATAATCCGCAGCGTAGGTCCATCATGATTCTTGTTGACGGGGATGTAGGGGTCGGTTCGCTATACAACATACCTTTTAGTTTATACATGGTATCATGAGTTCGTTCGACTAACTCTTGGTGAAGATGAGTGAACCAAACATGACTGGAATTGCGATTTAAAAGATGCGAACTAGAAGATACATGCCGTAAGTACACAATTCAAACGAGGCTTTATTGATAGTACACACGCAAATGTTCCATGTTCCAGGGGTGGGGCAGCACCTTGCCGTCCAGGTTTTCAATTGAAAATGTCCCGGGTCGGACCTCGTTCGTAATACGATAGGGTCCTTCCCAATTGGGACCTAGAGAGCCGACCCCATGTTCTTTTGTGGACAAAAACACCCTTCGGAGCACTAAATCGCCCCTTCTGAAGGTCTTTCGTTTAACCTTTGCGTTGTAGTACTTGGCCATTTTCTTTTGGTATCTCAGTAGCTTGTCTTGCGAATCCTCCCTCTTTTCTTCCAGAAAATCCAACTCGCCCCTTCTTATCTCCTCGTTGGAGATTTCAGTGAAATGCAAGCGCCGAGGCGACGGCAAGCCGATTTCTACGGGGCTCATAGCCTCTGCTCCGTAAGTCATGGAAAAGGGGGTTTCCCCAGTAGCTGTCCTACTGGTAGTCCGGATTGCCCACAGTACGTTGGGCAGCTCGTCGACCCATGCCCCTTTTGACTCATCCAGCTTCTTCTTGAGGAGGTGTTTAATAGTTTTGTTAACTGCTTCGACCTGACCGTTTGCTTGAGGATGGTGAGGGGAGGAGAAATGCTTCCGGATATTCAACTCGTCACAGAGGTCGCGAAGTTTCTTATTGTCGAACTGTCGCCCATTGTCTGTTACTATTGAGTGGGGAATTCCGAAACGGCATATGATGTTCTTCCACAAAAACCTTGAGGTATGCGCCTCTGTGATTTTTGCCAATGGCTCTGCCTCAACCCACTTAGTAAAGTAATCTATGGCGACAATGGCGTGATTAGCCCCTCCCATTCCTTTAGGCATGGGGCCTATCAGGTCGATTCTCCATTTGGCAAACGGCCAAGGGCTGGATACAACAGTGAGTTCCTGTGGCGGATGCCGCTGTATGGGGGAGAAACGCTGGCACTTGTCGCAGTTCTTGACAAAACGAATAGCATCCTTTCTTAAGGTGGGCCAGTAGTACCCCTGCCTCAGGACTTTGTGGGCGAGTGTTAAGCCTCCAGTGTGGTTCCCACATATCCCCTCGTGTATTTCCCTCAAGACATAATCCGCTTCTTCACCGCCAGTGCACCGTAGGAGTGGCGAAGAGAATCCTCGTCTGTACAATACCTCCTCCTTGATCACATAACGGGCAGCCCTGCGCTTTAGTTTCCGAGCTTCTTGCTTACTTTCTGGGAGGGTGAGATTTCTGAGGTACGCAAGGATGGGCCGCATCCAATCAGGAGTCTCTGTGATCCACATTGTTTCTTCTGCCTTGGAAGTGGAGGGTTCGGCAAGATAGTCAATAGGTATGAACTTGAGCAACTCTGAGTTTTTACTACTAGCCAGTTTCGACAATGCATCCGCGTGCGCGTTTTCTGCTCTGGGGACCTGGGTCAGCTCGAATTTGTCAAAATAAGAGATCAACCCTCGGACCGTCTTTAGGTAAGCTGCCATACCCTTGTCTTTGGCGGTGAAATCGCCGTTGACCTGACTTACCACTAGCTGTGAATCGTTTCGGACAACAAGACTTTTCACCTGCATCTCCCTGGCGAGCCTCAGTCCTGCCAGCAACGCCTCGTATTCGGCCGCGTTATTGGTAGTCTTAAATCCGAACCTCACGGCGCAGTTTAGTTTGTGCCCCTCTGGGCTTTCTAGCAGTACCCCAGCTCCCGAGCCATTTTCCCCTGCCGATCCGTCCACAAATAACATCCAGGTTGATGGCTCCGCGGGTTTCATGGCAACATCGATATTGATAGGCTCCGTGAATTCGGCCACAAAGTCCGCCACAGCTTGTCCTTTCACAGCAGTTCTGGGTAAGTACGAGATGTCGAATTCACTTAACTCCATAGCCCATTTCATCAATCTCCCGGATGCGTCCGGTTTCTGGAGCACCTGCCTGAGGGGGAGGTTAGTCATTACACGGATACTGTGGGCCTGGAAGTAGGGTCTCAATTTTCTTGATGCGATCATTAACGACAGGGCCAACTTCTCGACGTTGGCGTAGCGAGTTTCAGCAGGTACAAGGGCCTTGCTAACATAGTACACAGGTAATTGTACGTTATCCTGCTCCCTTACAAGTACCGAACTCACAGCGTTGGCACTTACGGCCAGGTATAATGACAGAGCTTCTCCCCTTCTCGGTTTGGAGAGGAGCGGCGGCTGGCCTAGGTGTTTCTTCAGTCCCTGGAATGCCTCTTCGCATTCTGCGTTCCACTGGAACCTCTTTTTCCCTTTTAGGACTTGGAAGAATGGGAGGCATCTGTCGGTAGCTTTGGAGATGAAGCGACTCAGCGCTGCAAGCCTCCCCGTGAGGCATTGTACCTCCCTTGGTTTGCTGGGGGACTTCATATTCAGTAGTGCTTCGATCTTCTCAGGATTGGCCTCGATGCCTCGCTGGTTAACCATGAATCCCAGGAACTTTCCCGAGGCGACCCCGAATGCACATTTGGATGGGTTGAGCTTCATGCGGTATTTTCTGAGGATTCTAAATGTGGCCTGCAGATGGGATACATGATCCATCGCTTTGAGACTTTTTACCAACATGTCGTCCACGTATACTTCCATCGTGGCGCCCAACAGGTCTGCGAACATCTTGTTTACTAACCGTTGGTACGTGGCACCGGCGTTCTTCAGACCAAAAGGCATCACCCTGTAACAATACAAGCCTCGGTCCGTTATAAAGGAGGTATGTTCTTCGTCTGTGCTGTGCATTGGGATCTGATTGTACCCGGAATAGGCGTCCATGAAGCTCATAAGTTCATGACCTGCGGTGGAGTCGACCAGCTGGTCGATCCTTGGGAGTGGGAAACTGTCTTTTGGACAGGCTTGGTTGAGATTAGAGAAATCCACGCAGACCCTCCACTTGCCGCTTGCCTTCTTGACTAGGACGGGGTTGGATACCCACTTCGGGTATCCTACTTCCCTGATGAACCCATTGGATACAAGCCTATGCACCTCTTCTTTCAATGCCGTGTACCTTTCCGGATTCAAAGCCCTTCTTTTTTGTCGGTGGGGGGCCACTTCGGGATCTATGTTGAGATGATGGCAGCTGACACTAGGGTCTATGCCCTCCATATCTTCATGCCTCCAAGCGAATATATCTAAGTTGGCAAGCAGGAATTGCTTCAGTTCCGCTTTTGTCTCCGTGCTGAGCTCTTTCCCGATTTGCAGCGTTCTGGTGGGGTCTCTTAAATCGACGGGAAATGGTTCCAATTCTTCTACCGAGGTGGCTCGTGAATCTGACTCCGTGATTCTGGGGTCCAGATCTATCTCGACTGCCTCCGGAGGGTCGGCCCCTTGTTCAGGGGCGTTCCCTTCTTCAGGTGCTTCCTTCATTTCTGCGTCTGCCAGCACCATATTGAAGTTCCTGGGTTCGGACTTCCTCAAAGAGCTTAGGTAGCATTCCCTGGAACCCGCCTGATCGCCTCTAACCGTCGCAATACCTCCCTTGGTGGGGAATTTCATACAAAGGTAATGTATGGAAGTTATTGCCTCTAGCTCCCTCAATGCGGGTCGTCCCAGAACGCCGTGATAGGCGGACCTATGATCAACCACCAGAAATTCCATAAAGTGCTGGACCTGGCAAGGGGATTCCCCCATCTCGACCGTCAGAGTAATCCTTCTCTTGGTATGATGCTGTCCCCGGTGAAGCCATATAAGGGGGCGGTCATGGGTGCCAGCTCATGGTCTACTTCCATTTTGTCAAAAGTGGTTCCGAAGAGTATATTAACCGAACTCCCATTGTCAATCAGCATGCGTCTGAGACCGTTTCGGGCCACCACGGCTCGAACCACCAAAGCGTCGCAATGTGGGTAGTGGACCCCTGCAGAATCTTCTGGTGAGAAAGTAATGGGCAGGGCGCTGCCGGGTCCCGTGCTGGAACCCTTGATTGGATAACTCATCATAGGGGGATCCTTGGCCTCTCTTGCGTAGTTTCTTTGGGCGTTTTTTGAACTTCCCCCGATGTGTGGACCGCCTATGATGGTGTCTATCTCCCTGATAGGGGCATTTCTGGTGTCCGCCGATGCCCCCCTTCTGGGTCTTTGGTTCCGTGCCTTGCTTCCATCTTCCTCGTGTTTTCTCCGTGGAGATTCGTTCCTGAAGTTCCCTCCGGCACCGCCGTATCGGGGCTTTTGTCGGAGTGTGGTGGCATCCTCCTGCGGTCGGGTGTTCCTCCCCTCATGGGGGTCTCTGCATTCATTTCGACGCTGTTTGTACGGGTATTGTTCGATGCCTCGGCCGGTTGGCGACTGAGGCACATGGTATGGCCTATTCCTAGGTTCCACACCCTTCGCCTTTGCTCTCCCTCTTCCTCTTGGCCAGTTCGACGGTCCGCGAATTTGAGGGGGATATGCCTCCTCATATGCCAAAGAGGGTACCGCGTTTAGTGTCGCGGTGGCCAGTGCCTGACCGGAGGTAGGGGCTATAGTATGCCCCGCCTGAGTCCATTGTTGGTCCACTAGGTGAGATATTGGGCCCCTCCTGTGTCTTTGGGGCGGCGGCAATCCCATTGAGGTTCGGTTGCGATGGTCTATAAGTTCTTCATTAACAATTTTGCTTCTCATCATTTCTACCAAAGCGTCATAGGTGGTGGGGTTCTGGTTGCGTACGTCTCTCCAAAACAAGGTATTCATGTTGAGGCCTCCCCTTAGGGCTGACAGAGCCTCTCTGTCAGTTACCTGCTCGCAATATGTCATTTCATCAGTAAAGCGAGCCAAGTAACTTTTCAGGGTTTCCCCTGCCTGCTGCCTCATGTCTTGTAGCCTCTGTATTGGGGCCTCTCCCTCCTTGCTGGACAAGTACTGGTTAAGAAAGGCCTTTTTCAAATCCGGCCAGCTCCTGATGCTGCCTGCCGGGATGCGGCTGTACAAGATTTCCGCTGCCCCTGTCAGCGTGAGGTGGAAGGCTCTGCATTTAAGCGCTGGCGAGGCTCCTCTTAGGGACATTTGAGTTTTATAGTTATTGAGATGCTTCGCCGGATCTCCTTTGCCCTCATATTTGGGTATTTTGGGGGGTACAAAGTGGTTTGGGACTGGCGCATTTCGTAGTTCCTGCGAAAAGGGCAGGCTCTCGTCGTCGTCGTCCATCTCAAATGACCTGCAAGGTCCGTCCGAGTCATTTCCATCGGCCTGATACCTAGGTGTTGCGTCCACCTGGTTCCGCGCGTTAGCGGCCTCTCTCCTTTCCCGCCTATTCCTAGGGGGAGGTCGGACTTCCTGGGGCTCGTTTTCCTCATCCTGATCCAGTGGTTTTTGAGTTGGAGGTCGGAGCGGCCTGCCGGGCCTGGAAGGCCCAATCCGGTCGAAAACACTAGCCGACCTTTGTGGTTCACAATCTTGGGAGTACTCTGGGGGGGAAGTTCGGGGAGCATCCCCGCCTAGGTGGCTGGTGGCATAGTTGTTGGAAGCCTCAGCTCCCAACCCCCTCTCCAGGTCGGTATCTCCGCGCCTCTTAGGATATGTTGCAGTGTCTATATATTCACCTTCAGGGTGGTAAGATCCATTCCGAGGCATCTGCGGTTCTGCCTGCTGTTGCATCTGCATTAGCAATTGTTGCATGGCAGCGTTTTGCTGGGCTATACTTCTCATATTCGCTGCCATCTCACCAACTCTTCGCGCTAGGCGCGTGGCTGTACCCCCCCTTCTGCGGCGATGATGGGGGCGATGCATATTGACATTTGTTCGGAGAACTTCTTCTTCAGAAGCCTCCTGGCGTCTTCCTTCATTTTGCGTACCTTGGCGACTAGAATTCATGGCACTCTTTTCGATGGCCTTCCAGCGACGACTCTTTTTCAAGAGTTTATTCCCTTATCCGAGGTCCTTCGCGAGTGGCTTTTACCACTAGGATACACGTGGTGACGGTATTTGTAAGTTTCCCACAGACGGCGCCAATCTGTTGACCCCAAAAAATGGTCCAACAGAAGAGAAGAGTTACCAGTGTTTCTTTAGTTGTAGGGTGATTATCTCTATAGTAAAAATGGGGGCGGTCCGAGAAATAAATCTTCTTAGTAGAGAGAATTCAAAAGATTTCTTTGTGTGTACAAATTTGCATTACCTTTTACAATGTTAAGTGTGTGCTTTTATAGTAAAGTACAATAGTGGAGAGCCGTTAGATGATGGAACACGTGGCCTCATCCGCATAGCCGAGTCCTCTTATCGTAGCCATCAATCAATCAATCATTCATAGGTCATTTCGCATTTAATGCTGTGACGGCTCGGCAGCCCTACGTCTGATATGTAAGACTAGACTTGACTTGCTTCATTAAGTGGAGCTACATATATAGTGAGTTGTCACATCATTCACTTGATACAAGATCTAGTACGAGGTCCTCTCCAATACGCTTCTACATATCTCGTCATCCATTGGGGCCCAGCTCTTCATAAGGGTTCGGACAATAGAGGTTCGGCAAGATAGAGGCTCGGCCAACAATGGCTCGGCCACATCTCCATATGGGCAGAATGATGTGGGATGGATCTAGGTTCACTCGCTGTGTAGTTTGTCACTTGGCTATATTTAGGACTTCGTTGGAACTTGTCCACTTGCCACGTGTATTTATTGTACGATTATTTATATGAGTAACAACAAACATAACGGTAGTTGTGCCATTCTCATAGACATTCTTATCTGAGTAAAAAGTTATTCTACTGATTTATTAGAATATAAGTAATGAGCATATCTATCAACTTTTGTAAATGTCATATCCACCTTACAACTTAAATGAGTTCAGCTTATGGTTCTCGGGCCACGAGTGGAACGTGACTGCTTATAATCATATTTACAGATAGAATGACACAAGTGCTATTTTTTTCTCAATAACTTCACTTGTGCCGTTCTATTATTTTCTCCTATATTTTGATTTGTTTCCAACATAACAACCTCAAGCAATGGACATGTGATAAAGAACGATTGAAATGATATAAATTATAATGGACTCTTATAAGTCAATAACGACACTAGTACTGTTCTCAAGAGCGTTTTAATCTCAATAACAACACTTGTGTTGTTCTCATGGACGCTTATAAGTCCAATAACAACACTTGTGCCGTTTTCTTGAGATATAACACAGTAAAAAAGATACACACCAATATTTAACTAAAGGCAAACATATACTATAGAAAAAAATATGTCTCCTAGAATAAAGTCATCTTCCTGATATGTGCATTTTCGAATGTAGTTTTTAACTTTTTTTTTGCATTGTCCAAAACATCAAAATCCTCGGATTCGAATTAAAAAATTATATACTTTGAAACAAAATAATTTTAAGGAATACTGTACAACACTAATCCTAAGCTTTGGTCACCCTGGAATCATATCCCACCACTATAATTGCCATTATTTCCACCACTACCACTATACTAATATGTGCTTCCCCCATCCCACTATAATTGCCATTATTAAGTTCTAAAATTAGGACCACCAAAAAGCCCACCACCATGCCTACCTTTACCTCCATATGGAGCTCGATTTACAAACTTAATCAGCCAATGGGTACCTCCTAATTGGCTTCCTAGATCAAATTAGCTAGTGGTTTTGCTAGTGATGAATTGTTCTTTATTAAAGAAAATGGCAGTGAATCTTGTTTTCCTAGTATGACCTATACGTCTAATCCGGTATACATAATCATCAATATCATTGGGGAGATCAAAGTTGATAACGTGAGCAACATGAGGAATATCAAGACCATGATCTGCTACATCAGTCGCAACCAAAATCATTGTCTTTACACTCTTAAACAATCTCAATGCTAGTTCTCTTTCCTAGATCAACAGGTAAATGAAAGTCAAATCAAGTAATAATCAATGTATTCGTAATGAAACAACAATTACGCAACTAAAGAATAAAAAGATTCAATAAAGTCAAGGGGATCCACAATCTTTTAAGTTGCCAACTTGCATACATTGTTTAGTAGATTAGGATCCATTCTATAAATAAGAGTACTATAGTAAAAATAGTAAAACATAACATGAAGAAATTTTGAAATCAACAAGTGTAAAGTTCAATAATAGGACTCCTAGAAAATCACGAACTACAATAAAGCACAATATGAACAATTTTACTAAAAACTGCCAAATTACTTAAATCACATTACCCATAGTGTAGCTCTCTAACTCTCGGTGCATATCAAAGAGCAAGGAAATTTGCATATCACAATTTCCATTTATAGAAATGCTAATAAATGAATTTATTTTTAACCCATCATCTTCAAAACCCCAAATGTATCAAAAATCCATCCACATTAAAAACACTCAACTGAAATTAAACTAAATATACAAATAAACTAAGAAACCATAAAAAATGCCATTTTTACACTTTTTTCATTCTAAACTTACACCAATGGAAGCACAAAATCTCATTTCAAAATGAAAAAAAATTAAAGGAAAAACTCATATGTTATCTATTAGAATGCTAGATAGGTATAAATTTACTGAAATTCATTTAAACATGTACTAAACATCAAAGTCTTCGACGTGGATTTTTGTAACCAACAAATAGGAGCAAAACTTTGTCTTAGCATTTTTTTTATTGTGTTAAAATATTGAAGCATGAAAACTTAAATTTAAAGGTATTATCAACATTCTTATGGCAAGAATATCAATGACGTTTAGAAATATATTTAACATTGTTTCGATTTTTTTATTTTTTTAACAAAACACACAGTTATGGAAGGATATAGCCGATTTGAATTTTTCGTTTTTTAACATTTTTTTTGAATGAAATAGTATGCTCACAATTAATTACCTTAGTTTTAAATTTTAAACAATTAAAATAGTTTTTTCGCTGCATAGTTATTCTCAGTGACCAATAGTATAGTCGTTCAACGTCAAAAAGTTTTTTATCGCCAAATAGTTGTTAATAAGGTTGTTGTCAACTTTTAACAACTAAACATATTTGGTCGTTGAATATCACCTTTAACGACTGAAGTAGTACTAGTATTTGAATGTCAAATTTTCTCTACTTCTAAAACGAGATGCAATTAGTTGTTGTTTTACTATATTAACTACCAGACACTATTTTCCTTGAATATTTACTATATTATTGTGTTTCTAATCACTTATCACATTGTCGTTAAATATCAATAGATATTTTGACGGGACTTTTTTTTTTTTTTTTTGGCGCCCACTCCCCATGACTAATTTTAATTTGGTCATGGCAAACATAGGATTAGCAACTAATTTTCTGGTCATTATAACATATTTCTAGCTAATTCGAAATTTCATTGTTCACCGTCCATTTTCTATGACCAAACATATCTTTTATTTCTTGAAAGCAATTTTTAATGATCAGATTGATTTGGCCGTTAAAAAATCAGTTGTAAAATATCATTTTTTCTATAGTGTATCTCAATATCAGTGGTTAATCTCTATTGTTTGATAATAAAATTGGTCATTTGACTCGAGATTGTCATAATACCTTATATGATGGTTGTCATACTTCGGAAATCTTGAATGTTGGTCTATCGACTTGCTAATACGACATCGTTCAAGTATGACAAGAATCGCATGAAAGTTGTCTATGATCAATACATGATTCGTCACTCTTAAATAATAAGAAATTATAACCTACGTTTCATCTGCTTAAGTTGATATCTAA
>CM032626.1:43792676-43826698 GCA_019097785.1 Fraxinus excelsior
AAAATGAGTCGAATAAGATTTGGTGCTTCTGGTGTGTTGGCACGGATTTGACTGTCCTTCAAGACCACATACAGTTCTTACATGTTAAAGTTGTTGATCCCAGACTAGCTAGACCTATTTGTATTACGCCCGTCTATGCTGCTTGCGAGGCATCCGTTAGGAGGGATTTATGGGCGGGTCTTCACCACATATCCATCTCCATGGACGATCATTGGCTAGTTGGAGGAGATTTTAATGTTATTGCTCATGATGGTGAGCGTACTGGTCATAGTAGGAGAGATCGTGAGTCCACTGCCTTTTCTGATATGATGCTTGATTGTGGTCTTGAAGATGCTGATTTTTCTAGGTCTCTGTTACTTGGACTAATGGGAGGGTTAGTAAAAGATTGGATAGAGTCCTGATTAACCTTATGGCTACTAATTTTTGTAGATAATTTACTGTGATGCATCTGAATCGGACCTCATGATCACTCACCCCTTCTTCTTCACTGGACTTCTGATGCATCTGAATCGGACCTCATGATCACCCACGGCCATTCCGTTTTCTCAATGTTTGGACAAAGCATCACGATTTCTCAACCTTCGTCTCTCAGAAATGGTCACTCCCTACTCATCTTACCGGGATGGCTGCCCTTTAGGATAAGTTCTTCAGGTTGAAACGGGGATTACAATGGTAGAATCGACAAATTTTTGGTGATGTTTTCCAATGAGCGAGGGAAGCCGAGGAAAGAGTTGACCATGCTGAGATTGATTTTGATAGTGACCTTACACTGGAACACCGTGGCTTACTTCATCACGCACAGGCGAATTGAATCGAACCCTTCTATTGAGGAAGGTTTTTGGAAGCAAAAGGCAGGCTCCCGTTGGGTATGTGAGGGTGACCGCAACACACGATATTTCCATTCTATAGTACAGGGCAGACGAATTAAATCTCGGATCAGGAATATCACAAGTGAGATCGGGGAAGCCCTATCTACATCTACTGACATTCAGAACTCGGCCATCTCTTTTTTTCAGAATATTGACCGAGGCAGATAATATGGAACTTAACCGTCTCCCCTTGATTGATGAGGTGCGAGAGGCTATATTCAGTATCGATGCTAATAATGTAGCTGGACCTGATGGATTTTCATCCTTGTTTTATCAGCATTGTTGGGATATTATTCAAGACGACGTTTTTGGTACTGTTATTGATTTTGTTGAAGGAGGTCATTTTCCGCGAGGATTTTCTGCCACATCTATTGTTTTGCTCCCTAAGCTGGAGAATGCTTGCAAATGGATGGATTTTAGACCTATCAGTCTTTGTACGGTGTTCAATAAACTTATCACCAAGTTACTGAATGCCAGATTGAGTTCTTTACTGCCTCATATAATCTCTCCTCCACGGAGTGGCTTTGTCCCCGGTCGCCTCATTGGGGACAATGTTTTACTTACTCAGGAGCTTCTTCATACGCTGGACTATAAAGTGCGATGAGGGAATACTATGATGAAACTTGACATGGCTAAAGCATATGATCATATGGGTTGGGGATTCATCTACTCTATTCTTGCAGAGTTCGGTTTTGACCAGTTGTGGATTGACAGGATCAGACGGTGTATCTCGGAATGTCATTTCTCCATACTCCTGAATGGTCGTCCTTATGGTTTCTTTGCATCCACACGTGGCCTCAGACAAGGGGATCCTATCTCTCCATCCTTATTCATTATTGCTACTGATTACTTCTCTCGACTCCTCATTCAGAAGTTTCACACATATCCTAGTATGCAGTACCGACATGGAGGTATTTCTCCTATTTCACACCTTGCTTTTGCTGACGATATCATTATTTTCGCCAATGGTCAGAAAAAGTCTATCAAGAGGGTCATCGAGTGCTTGGAACACTATGAGGGAGTTTCCGGACAATTGGTGAACCGAGACAAAAGCGGCCTTATATTGTCGAAGCGATCATCAGACATTCAGATACGCAGGCTTGTGATCCTGACTGGTTTTTCCCATCAGAGACAACCATTCACATACTTGGGATCCCCTTTATTTAAAGGGGCTAAAAAGAGCTTTCTGTACGATATCTCATTATGAAGGTCAGGAATAGGATCTCTGGATGGGCTTCACGACTCCTCTCACCTGGTGGTAGGATTACTTTGTTGAGGTCTATTCTTTCATCCTTACCTTGGTACCTCTTCCAGATTTTGCATCCTCCCAAGGTCGTTCTGAAAAAATTGGAGAGTATATTTGCGAGATTCTTGTGGGATTCGAAGGAACAGGCACGTCGTTTACACTGGTGGAGCTAGAAAGGGATTTGCCTCCCCACTGCAGAGGGTGGTCTGGGATTTAGACGGTTACAGGATGTTGTGGACACTTTCTCTATGAAACTTTGGTGGTTGTTTCGGACCCAAAGCTCACTTTGGGCCCATTTCTTAGTGGGCAAATACTGTAAGGAGACTCACCCATCACTTGCGGTGGTCCCCTACTCGGCCTCCTCTACTTGGAAGAGGCTGAAGAGATTTGCGCCACAGACTGAGCCACACATTGCTTGGCACCTTGGAGTTGGAAAGATGTTTTTCTGGCACGACTGTTGGATGGGTAATACTACCCTAGCGTCCTTGTTTCTACACAGGCAGCACACATCTGAGAGGGTGCGTGATTACTTTAAGTACACTGGGTGGGATTTTGGACGATTATTACAGGCTCTTCCTCCTTTCATGGCAGAGCAGATAGGGGCCATACCCTTGTCAACTGAGGCCCCGGATCGCATTATTTGGCGTGACACATCGGATGGTAGTTTCGCCACCAGTTTAGCTTGGCAGCTAGTCCGTTCTATTTAGCAGAATCACGACTCGTATCGACTACTGTAGAGCTCCATTTTGCCTACCACCGTCTCATTCTTCTATTGGAGACTCTGGCAGGATCTCATTCCAGTAGATGTGGTTATTCAGAGAAGAATTGGGTGTCAATTGGCCTCCCGCTGTCAATGATGTTCTGAGATTGAGACTATTAGTCACATTTTCACGGGAAATAGCATCTCCGATCAAGTATGGCAACACTTTGGGGACATTTTCTAGATTCCTATAAATGTAGGAAAGGGGGTCCGACAGAGGTTCCAGAGATGGCGGTATTCCGGAAAGTATGTTCGTTGTGGACACATTCGCACTATTATTCCCCTTCTGATATTCTTGTTTCTATGGACCAAGAGGAACGACGCAAAGCATAGGGGAATTCATATGGTGGCCAAACGTATCATTTGGAGGGTCTACCGCATGATATCTTTTCTTTACATTGGAGGACTCTTTCGAGTTGTGCACTAGCGAGATGACGTCACACTTACACCCACTTTTGGAATTTCTTTGTCTATCCCTTCCCCACCCCCACCTATTATGGTTATCTGGCGCACTCCACCAGTAAGATCATACAAGATCAACACTGACAGATGCATTAAAGAGGGATTTGCGAGTGGTGAATGCATCATTAGGGATCACACGGGGCACTGCATCAGGGCATTATCTGCATCTTATGGCCCATGTCTGATTTTGGAGGCCGAAATCAGAGCTGTACTTGATGGGATTCTATTGGCCAGAGGACTTGGCACATCAGTTATTTGGGTTGAGGCAGATTCCGCTGTGGCCATTCACTACATCACTAGGGTTGGAGGACCATGGACAATTCAGGGCATTCTTAGACAGATTAGAGATCTCATCTCCTTTGACAAATACACGATTTCCCACATATACAGAAAAGGAAACCAGGTTGCAGATTCACTTACCTATGAGGGTTGGGATATCGACGTTATCAGGAGTATGGACCATCCGAACTACCTCGACATATTAGGGCACTTGTTCAAATTAACAGATATGGCTCGCCCAGCATCAGAATTCGATCTTGAGTTAGTTCTTTTGTATTCTAGTTTACTTATATTTTGTTCACATTCGCTCTGTTGTAAGGGAAATAGTACTTCCTTATTTACTGTTTCACTTTACCTCTACTGTAAGGGAAATAGTGCTTCCTTATTTATTACCTTACTTTACTTCTGTTGTAAGGGAAGTAGTACTTCCTTTTTTTACCGTTTTTATTTACCCTAGCTGTAAGGAAAGTAGTATTTCTTCATTTATTGCTTTACTTCTTTTCAGTTGTAACCACGGTATTCCTCCACCATAAGTGAGGACATTAATAAACTCTCGGAGGTACCGCCCTCCTTCAACTAAAAAAACCATAAACCCTTAAACCCCAAACCCTAAAACCCTTAAACCCTAAACCCTAAACCGCCCTCCTTCAACCAAAAAAAAACATAAACCCTAAAAAAACATAAACCCCATACCCTAAAACCTAAAATAATAAAATAGCCATGCTAGTGGTCTTTGTTTAAAAAAACCCTAAACCATGCATCAGTTCTACATGTTACAAATGACTCTTCTATTTTTGGGTTCGCTTCCAATGAGCCCTTTATACATTTGGTTGAGCCAACCATTGATTTGACTAATTCGGAGAATGCTATTTTGACTGATCCTTATAAGTACACACTTGTAAGGAGATTTTTCCATTGCAAGCTGACCATGAGGAAGGTACGTGAGATTTTCTCTAAGTTTGGATTTCATGGTTGCTTTGAGGTAGGATTGATCAACACCGCACATATACTTATCCACCTTACACACGAGGAAGACTACATCATGCTATTTCTTAAGCCTTTCTGGTATATTGATGGGTGTCCAATGAGGATCCTTAAGTGGACGTGTGATTTCAGACCAGAGTAAAAAACCCCAATAGTTCCCGTATGGGTTTCATTCCCATTGCTTCTGGTACACTTGCGTGCCAATGGGTTCCTTTTTGCTTTATCTAGGGCAATAGGAATACCCTTAAGGATTGATAAAGCCACCTTAGACTTGAGACGACCTAGTGAGGCTAGGGTGTGTATTGAGGTAAATTTGGAACTAGATTACTTGATAGGGTTTAGATTGAGTGCTAGTTTCAACAGCGTCTGCCAGTTTCAACAGTGTCTGGCAGTTTCAATAGTGGGTGCTAGTTTCAACAGTGCCTACTATGCTTCTAACTACTCCTACATCGATAGTTCCTACCTCGACCCCCATGATAGTATCTCCAGAGGTACCACCAGTTATTCTTTCAGTTACTAAGTCTGTACCAAAGACTCTTATCGAGGTATCCCATCCCCCTACTATCACTACCACAGTTGTTACTCCTCTCCCAGCTACTAAGGCACCAATTTTGACGACGCATATCAGTTATCCTTCTTTGAGGACACACACAGAGGGTATTCAGTCATCACAGAGATCAGGATCCACCTTATCGATCAGTATAGGGACTGTTGATCCAGAGGTACCACCATTTATCCATTCAGTTGCTGAGCCTACTCCAGATGCTCATATCGAGGTACCCACTTTTCCTATTATCGTTGCCATACCTTATATTCCCATCCCTACTATTAAGGCAGCCCCTAAGCCGATACAGATCAGTTATCCACCATTGAAGACACATACAGATAGTACTCAGTCAACATAAGGATTGAGTATGGGGATAGTTCATCATATTACTACTACACAGGGATTGTTGGCTGAAACTGGCTCAGAGCTGCACAATATCAAGCATATGTTGATTGATCACTTTAAAAAGGACCACGGCATGAAGGTTGGATCTACTATAAGACTTGTCATTGAGGACTTGGTTATCAAGCTCTTTAGTGAGAGACCTTCTGTGAGTAAGATTCCTACACATACACCTTCACCTAGTATTTCCACCACGATCTCTACATAGGATATGGACATGGATGGCATGGGACTTGGAGACTGCATGCAAAACGTAGAGGATGACGTACCTATAGTAAGCAGGTCACTCTCACATGCTTTAGATGTTGCAGGACAAAGCACCATGAGATCAGATGCACTTGCCTTTTGGCCAACATTCAATGCATCATCACCAAGATAGTATTTTTAACCTAGGCAGGTCCCTTCTCCAGTAAGCGAGCCTGAGCACGAAGACTACTATGACTCAGACATGTTTCAAACCAGATACATGACCCGATCGATGTCTATGTACTACCACCCGAAGATTTACCCTCGAGAATACACTTGAGTGGTTTCCACTACTTGTTCATTTTTCATTTACTGTTTCTTGCATTTAATATCAAGACATTGTTAGCATATTTCAATTACCGGAGGTTGGGTATATGCCCCCCTCCTTTCTTGTACTTCATTTTTTAAAATAATAAAATAGCCACACTAGTTGTCTTTGTTGAAAAAAACCCTAAACCATAACCCCTAAACCCCCAAAGCCTGAACCCTAATCTTAAGCCCCTAAACTTAAAATCAGCTCTCATTTCCACCCAACATCAAGAAATTTCGACCACAAAATTGATAGAAATCGAAAAAACAAAAATTATGCCTAAAAATGTGCAAACTGTTGAAAATGCTACTTCCGACCATACCCACCTGACCAGAGCTCTACCGGTCGACTCCCCAAGCTCAGACGACCCCAAATAAGCTAATAATTCCACACAATCATCCCCCAAGATGCAAGAAATCAGCCAAAACACCTAGCTGCCTACCAAGCTGACTTCTGTCGGAATAACACTATTCAGCGAGACCCATGGTCGTAGACACATGCTAGCCACTTTCCCATCCCTAGACGAGTCTTTCCATATTGGCAAACCATCCCTAACAACTCTCAACCAAACTGAATTGAATCTGGAAAATTACCCAGTCGCGAACCTCGCGATTTCGTCTGAGAAAAACCTTAATTCTGGCGTCATCAGCGGCACCCGTGGAGACGGACCACCTGGGCTAGGTTCGCCCTCACCTAGAACACCTAGCCCAGTAATGGGTCTTCATCGATTTGACCCTAAGCAACCTTAATTTGATTCTGAAATTCTCGAAAGGGTGAACTCGCGAACACAAAATCTGATTTCTGTCAACTCTGGCGTTGTCCAGCTAAACGAAGGTGGCAGACCACCGGGCTAGCCCCCCACACTCTGGGCAACCCAACCCAACCCAACCCAACCCAGCCATGGGTCCCACCGAATTGCAACCCAAAAGTAATGAATTCTTGATTGCAGCCCACGAGCTGTGCGAAAAATTTGGCACCCACGAGTTCAATGGATCTATCCTGCTCCAACTCTTCAATTCTACCAACAATCGGTCAATTAACACTGGTAAGACCATTGGTAATCCGTCAATTGCATCAATTTTGCCTCCAAATTCCGAATTGAACATTGTATCTCCCCTTTTTGTAAAAAATATACCTTAGCTCCAATTGTTGGGTTTAATGGTGTTATTGATACAAATTCGAACCACATAAGTGAAATTGAAGACTATGTGGCTATGGGTAATCCTCTAATTAATGGAAACAATGCCCAATTGAACTCTAATTCTATGCCTCAAGCCACGGTTGCCGGGAGTTTTTCAAATGCTAATTCAAGAGCGCTGATTTCTCCATATGCCAAAACTCTACCGTTCTTGATTGCCACTACAACCAATGCATCTACAGTGTCGTTTACTCCAGCCAATAATATGGCGAACCTCACCACCAATTTGAACCTCATAACATGGCTGAAACTCAAAATTAATGGTGTTGTCTCTCTTCCTTCCAATGAACTTCGAAATCGACACCATCAGGCCCATAAAATGGGTAACAGTACTCATCTCCCACTGGTTTCTGATACTCGTTCTGCCCCAATTTCATCTAGACCACCCATTAATCCTTCTGGTGCCCCAATTACTACACAGGCCACTAAGTCCTATACAGCTGCTATTAAACCTCTAAAACTAACGTAGTAGTGGAAGTAAGGGTCGATCCCACGAAGAGTGTGTAATTCAATATTTTATCCTCCGTACAATGATTGGGGGTTTTCTTTGTATGCAAACAATTGCAAATAACGCAATTAATAACAATGAAAACTAAATTAAAGAAAACAATCAAAAGACTAACCTTGGTCCAAGTCAATATCCACCTTCGGAAATCCACAACTGATCATAGATGCAAGGATAATTCAATTCATATCTTGAATATTCACCGTTGGAATAATTTTCCCATTTCTCCTTAATTTTAGTTAGTTAGAAACCAGCGTTCTAATTAACCCTAATTATTAAATAACCCCAGACCAGCGCTCAAGATTCAATTTAATAATAGCTTTAAACAATAGAGAAATCGATGAACTAGATAACACAAACACCAGCGGTTGTATTCAATCTATTCAAACATTCTTCTTAAGATTCAATAACCTCTATCGCAGAAAATCATCAAATCCTAGTGCTTCACAAGTTAAAGGGATCAAACAATTACGGATTTGATATTTAACTCAACGGTATATTGCAACGAATAATAAACTAGTAGGCCTCCTAGCAACTAAACATAACAATCATAGAAATAAGTGCAGAAAAATATTCAATACTCAAAAACATGAATTAAATTAAGAAAAACCATTTAGATCTCACAATATGTGGTTCCGATGCTTCAATATCTTTCGATCAGGTGTAAAAGTTTAGTTACAATTCATGAATATAAGAGAAAAATAGAGAAGAATTGAGTTTGGAGGCATTCTGTACGTTCTGGTTGTGTTCTAGGGTTTATAAAGTGTAGAAAGATTTGTTTCCATAAGTGTTTGATTGAAATTAGGAAACCAGAATTTTAGTCTTAGAAATGAACCATGCGGCCGCATGGTTTAGAGACTTGCGGCCGCAAGGAACAAGTGAAATCAGTAGTTTAACTCTCGGGAATGGTCTGTGCGGCCGCATGGAATTAAAGGCTTGCGACCGCATGGTTTTACGAAACTTCCTCCGGATAGCTTTCAGTATTTTGGCTATAACCTCTTCTTTCGATATCCAATTGAAGCGATTCAAGATGCGTTGTAAAGATAACCCAAAGAGCTACAACTTTTATTCAGATACTATCTTCAAATTAAATCGTTTACCATGTCCAAAATTGGTTTCAATATGAGGTTGAAAATCGATGCAAAACTTTTCAGCTTGAAAGTTGATATGTGAAAATGTCTTGGCCATATTTCATCCCTTTGACTCCTTTCTTCATCCAATTGGACTCTAACACTCTGAATCTTCATCACAAGTTTAGAATATTTGCACTTTAGTCCTTGAACTTTCACTTTCTTCCATTTTGGCCTTTTTTCAACTATTTGTTCCAAATTACGCCATATCCATAGAATTGTCACCTAAATCAAAATATGAACGTAATGAGTACATTTTAGCACAAAATAATCATACGAGCACATAAAATAAGGAGGGAAAAATATGCATTTTACATTCCTATCAAATTCCCTCACACTTAGCTTTTGTTCGTCCTCGAGCAAAACTCAAATTTAATTTTCCAAAACACTAGGTCATAATGCCAAGAACATAGAATCATCAAGTATTTTCAAAACGCATAAAATATCATGAATAAACATTCCACACAACTCATAATCAATTTGCAAGCATCTTCATATGAAGATGGAGTAAACTAAACATGTAGACCCTCACGGATATAAGCACTCAACTCTCATGTGTTTAAAATGGTAAATGTTACCTCAAATTCATTCTAATGAAGATGTTCTACCATATGCTTGCATATCTTCTCACTCACTACCACTTAGATCACATGCTTTACAAGAATCATAAGGACTTTTCGAAGGTTGTAATGTAGCTTATGGTCAAGGTAGGAAATATTTGGGTATGTGACTCAAGAGCCATCGAAACTAGTGGAGTAAATATAAAAAAACTTAGCTCAAACATATACATAAGACATGTAAACCAACCACTCCACATGATAGCTTCATCATTTTTGCATCTATCCCACACAAATAGAAATCTTCCTTGAGATGTAGGAAGAGTTATGAATATAGATTTTTTCACATTAAAATCACTCTCTTTCATTACTTATTTTCTTTTTCTTTCTTTCTTTTTTCAATCATGCATTTTTTTCCTTCTCCTTCTTGCATTTTTCATGCACAATGTAAACTTTAAATTATACACCAATATTGGAACTCCCTGAATTGACATAGAAAATTTGTTCCAATTCACCAATAATAGCACTGCCATAAATCTTGATACCCCCACACTTATTTTCTTGCATACCCACACTTCTCATGACATTCAACAATACTCCACTAGCTCTAAGTCTTGGGTAAAGATATTATTTTTCCAGTTTAAAACTTGTAATGTGAGTTCATACAAAGAAAAGGCAATAAGGCTCAAATGGGCTCAACAATGGAAAATTCGATTACAGGGTTGGCTATTTGGCTAATGAAGCTCATTTATGTAACAAAGATGGCCTTAATCATGTTCGTGCATGCATGTATCAATGTGATCTTGAAGAGAATCAAGGCAAGTTCTAGAGAAATAAAACTATGGAAGAATATCACACATGAAAAAGAATAATGAGACTGTTATGGATGTATCAGTCTAAAGGCTCAAAAATCTCACTGGGTTTTGTTTACAGAATTTAGTTACTACAATCCTCAAAGAAAATAACTCCACTAATCAACTCTAAGTTGGAAGATCATTCATTCAATCATGTTATGAGTTCTTAAAAAGCCTAATTAATTCCAGCAAATAGCATACACAACCAAAAATCTTTTAACCTCAACTTCTCTTCTTGAAAAATCATGCAAATTTGTTTTTTGAAAATTAACTCACTCAATCTAAATGCAACCTAAATCTAAATCCCTCCCCCACACTTAAAACTTACATTGTCCCCAATGTAAGGTCCAATGCAAAGAAAAGGACAAATATAACTAAAATAAAAAATGGAATGTGAAAAATAAAAACAAAAATAAAATGATAAAGGAACGAACTCCCCTTGGGTTGCCTCCCAAGCAGCGCCTTTGTTTATTATCTTTGGCTCGACTCAATGTTTCTTTATTCAGCCCGGGTCTATCATGGTTGGCTTCGATCTTCCTTGCGGTGTACCAAGTTCAATGGAAATGATAACTAGCAGTGTTCCTCCACATCCATGGAATACATACTTGTAGTGACTAGGGTAAGGTTTCAAATCCGAAATGAAAGTCTGCAAAACAGAAGATAGAGGTTTCTCATTAGAAACGAGTAATACAAAACCAAAACTCTTACCTGACTCTGGAAGATCATTTAGTGCTGCCACAGTTCTTTGTAACTCAGTGTTTAAGGCCAGCTCCTCTTTTTCTTGCCTAAAATGCTCAGTATTGACAGCTTTCCATTCTTTTTTAGCAACAAATTCGAAAACATCATGTGCTAAATGATCAATCATATCAATAAAATGAACATGATTATTATTACACCAATGTTTCATGGAATCATATATATTAAGTGTGATAGTTTTATCATCAAATTCCATGGTTTGTGCCATTATGAAAGTCCATTTCAGTTTTGGATGTCCTTAAGAATGGTCTTCCCAACAAAATAGGGAGAGTTTGATTACTACTTCCCATGTCAAGCACATAAAAATCAACAAGAAAAATCAACTCATTAACTTTCACGAAAACATCCTCAACTACCCCCTTAGAATAGGCATTAGATTTATCAGCTAGTTGAATTATCACACCAGTGTCAAGAAAGGTCCTAATTTTAAGGAAGTGTATACAGAATATGGCATGACATTAATAGTTGCTCCGGAATCTAACATGACCTTCTCAAACTTATTATTGCCTATCATGCAAGGGATAGTGAACATACCTGGATCCGTGCACTTTGTAGGAAGTTTCTTTTGAATCATTGCATATACTTGTTCTCCAACTTTTACCTTTTCAATACCCTTCAATTTCTGTTTTCTTTTACTTGTGCACAATTGTTTCAAAAATTTAGCATAACGAGGTACTTGTTTAATAATATCTAAAAGTGGAATATTTACCTCGCATTTACTAAAAATTTCGTGCAGCTCATCATGATCTCGTTCATATTTTCTAGATCCTGCTAAAGTTTGAGGAAAAGTGGGTATTGGTTTATAATCAGATAGGGGTAAACACTTACGCTCAGTCAACTCAGTATCGTTGGGAGCACTCTTTTTTGCTGTGATATATTCCTCATTTTCTTCCATCGATGATATAGGGGCTACCTTCACTAGAGCTTCAACCTTCGCTCCACTCCTCAACATGATTGCACTTACATTTTCTTTTGGATTTATCACTGTTTGAGATGTCAATTTTCTCATATTCTATGACTCCAACCTACTGACCGCGTTAGCGATCTTGACTCATTTGATTCTCCAAACTTTGAATGCTAGCCCTTCTCTCCTGTTGAAATTGTAAAGTGTTAGTGGCAAGAGATTTAACAATATCTTCTAAAGACATACTAGAGTTAGAAGTTTGGCCATGTTGTTGTCTAGGAGGGTATGGCTGATTATATTGCTGGAAATTCTGCCAATTTTGATTCATAGGTTGATTCACTTGTCGATTCCCATAACTAAGATTTCAATGATCCTTCCATCCTTGGTTGTACGTGTTTAAATAGGGATCATAATTCCTTTGTGATTGTCCATGAAAACTACCGGATGCATTTACGTGTTCAACGGATACTTCTTGAATTGTTGGGCACATATCGGTTGGATGGCCTACCAATGAACAAATTCCACAAGCCTTTGCTGTTTGCATAGTACCTACAGCCATTTGACAAATAAGAGTAGTTAGACTCGCAAGTTGTTGTTCAATGGACGAAACATTTACCTTATTAACATGTTTAGATGACATGTCGAATCTAGTGCCAAATTGTTGAGAATTGACGGCCATATTTGCAACCAAGTTTCTTGAGTAGAAGATCAAGTTATGGGCATAAACTATCAAGGAAACTAAAAAAAATATGAAAAACAAGTTAAAAAGAAACTAGAATAAGAAAAATAAATAAAATTCAATGCTAAGATTCATAAAAACAATAAATTGCCTAAAAACTTAAAAATTTTGATTTTCTTGATTCTTTTTTTTTTCAAAATAAAATTAACAATTAAAGAAGCACAAAAGTAAATTAATACCACTCCCCGGCAACGGCGCCAAAATTTGGTGTGCTGTCGTAGGCACCCAAAAATAGTCCTTAAACCTCTAAAATTAACGTAGTAGTGGAAGTAAGGGTCAATCCCACGAAGAGTGTGTAATTCAATATTTTATGCTCCGTACAATGATTGGGGGTTTTCTTTGTATGCAAACAATTGCAAATAACGCAATTAATAACAATGAAAACTAAATTAAAGAAAACAATCAAAAGACTAACCTTGGTCCAAGTCAATATCCACCTTCGGAAACCCACAACTGATCATAGATGCAAGGATAATTCAATTCATATCTTGAATATTCACCGTTGGAATAATTTTCCCATTTCTCCTTAATTTTAGTTAGTTAGAAACCAGCATTCTAATTAACCCTAATTATTAAATAACCTCAAACCAGCGCTCAAGATTCAATTTAATAATAGCTTTAAACAATAGAGAAATCGATGAACTAGATAACACAAACACCAGCGGTTGCATTCAATCTATTCAAACATTCTTCTTAAAATTCAATAACTTCTACCGCAGAAAATCATCAAATCATAGTGCTTCACAAGTTAAAGGGATCAAACAATTACGGATTTGATATTTAACTCAGCGGTAGATTGCAACGAATAATAAACTAGTAGGTCTCCTAGCAATTAAACATAACAATCATAGAAATAAGTGCAGAAAAATATTCAATACTCAAAAACATGAATTAAATTAAGAAAAACCATTTAGATCTCACAATATGTGGTTCCGAGGCTTCAATCTCTTTCGACCAGGTGTAAAAGTTTAGTTACAATTCATCAATATAAGAGAAAAATAGATAAGAATAGAGTTTGGAGGCATTCTGTACGTTCTGGTTGTGTTCTAGGGTTTATAAAGTGTAGAAAGATTTGTTTCCATAAGTGTTTGATTGAAATTAAGAAACCAGAATTTTCGTCCTGGAAATGAACCATGCGGCCGCATGGTTTAGAGACTTGCGGCCGCAAGGAACAAGTGAAATTAGCACTTTAACTCTCGGGAATGGTCTGTGCGGCCGCATGGAATTAAAGGTTTGCGGCCGCATGGTTTTACGAAACTTCCTCCGGATAGCTTTCAGTATTTTGGCCATAACTTCTTCTTTCGATATCCGATTGAAGCTATTCAAGATGCGTTGTAAAGATAACTCAAAGAGGTACAATTTTTATTCAGAGACCATCTTCAAATTCGATCGTTTACCATGTCCAAAATTGGTTTCAATATGAGGTTGAAAACCGATGCAAAACTTTTCAGCTTGAAAGTTGATATGTGAAAATGTCTTGGCCATATTTCATCCCTTTGACTCCTTTCTTCATCCAATTGGCCTCTAACACTCTCGAATCTTCATCACAAGGTTAGAAACAAGTTTAGAATATTTGCACTTTAGTCCTTGAACTTTCACTTTCTTCCATTTTGGTCTTTTTTCACCTATTTCTTCCAAATTACGCCATATCTATAGAATTGCCACCTAAATCAAAATATGAGCGTAATGAGTACATTTTAGCACAAAATAATCATACGAACACATACAATAAGGAGGGAAAATATGCATTTTACATTCCTATCAGAAGACTTTTTCGAACTGTGCACTGATGAGGGAATTCACACTTGCACCCTTTTTTATCTATTTCTTTATCTATCTATCCCTCTCCACCACCACCTATTATGGTTGTTTGGCGTACTCCGCTAGTGGGATCATGCAAGATCAACACTGATGGATGCATCAAAGAGGGGCCTGCGAGTGGTGGAGGTATCATTAGGGATCACACAGGGTACTGCATCAGGGCATTCTCAGCCCCTTATGGCCCATGTCTGATTTTGGAGGCCGAACTCAGAGCTATACTTGATGGGATTCTATTGGCTAGAGGACTTGGGATTTCAACTATTTGGATTGAGGCAGATTCCGATGTAGCCATTCACTGCATCACCAGGGGTGGAGGACCATGGACATTTAGGACATTCTCAGACAGATTAGAGACCTCATCTCATTTGATAGAGACACGATTTCCCATATAAATAGATAAGGAAACCAAGTTGCAGATTCACTTACTTCAGAGGGTTGGGATCATCGACGTTATCAGGTGTATGGACCATTCAAACTACCTAGACATATTAGGGGTCTTGTTCAGATTGACAAATATGGCTTGCCCAGCATCAAAGTTTGAGTTCTTGTATCTTGTCTCCATTATTATTTTTGTTTATATTTGAATTTCTTGTAAAGGAAGTAGTACTTCCTTGTTTATTGTTTCACGTTACATTTGTTGTAAGGGAAGTAGTACTTCCATTTTTATTGTTTTCGTTACTCTTCCTGTAAGGGAAGTGGTATTTCTTTTTTTTATTGCTTTTCTTTACTCTTACTGTAAGGGAAGTAGTACTTCCCCATTTATTACTTTGCTTGATTTTAGTTGTAACCACAGTATTCCTCCACCACAAACGATGACATATTAATAAAATTTCAGAGGTACCGCCCTCCTTCCACTAAAAAAAACCTAAACCCTACTTTCGTTCTATGGTATAGGGCAGACAAATTAGATCTCGTATCAAGAGTATCACGAATGAGACGAGGAAAGTTATCTCTAGTCCAACTGGAATTCAGAGCTCAGTGATCTCATTTTTTCAGGACTTATTATCTACTCACTCAAAGCTTTTGGATTTCATTCGTCCTGATATCATACCGAGGATATTGACGAATGCAGATAATATGGCACCGAACCGCCTACCTTCAATTGAAGAGGTGCGGAAGGCTACTTTCATTATTGATACTGACAGTGTGGCTGGCCCTGATGGTTTTTTTATCCTTGTTCTATCAGTACTGCTGGGATATTATTCAGGATGATCTTTTTTTGTGTTGTTATAGATTTTATTGAAGGCGGTCACTTGCCGCGAGTATTTACTACTACGTCTATTGTTTTGCTCCCAAAGCGAGAGAATACTTGTAGATGGACGGACTACAGACCTATCGCTTATGTACATTGTTCAATAAGATTATCACTAAGCTGTTAAACACCCGATTGAGTTCATTACTACCTCATATCATCTCCCATCAAAAGAGTGGTTTTGTCCCCGATCGACTCATTGGGGATAATGTCTTACTAACTCAAGAGCTTCTACATATGTTGGATGATAAAGTGCATGGAGGGAATGATATGCTAAAGCTTGACATGGCTAAAGATTATGATCGTATGGATTAGGAATTCGTCTATTCTATTCTTACAGATATCGGCTTTGATTAGTTATGGATTGACAGGATCATATGGTATATCTCGAAATGTCAATTCTCGGTGCAATAACGTTAAAATCTCTCCCAACCAACCAAAGATCATCTATGGAGATGGAAATGTGGTGAAGACCCATCCACGAGTCCATCTTAACTAATGCCTCACAAGTAGCATAAATTGACATCAAATAGATTGGCTTAGCAAGTCTAGGGTCTACAACTTTAACATGCAAAAACTGAATGTGATCTTGAAGAATGGTAATATTCGTACCAACACACCAAAAGACCCAAATCTTATTCGACTCATTATGAGCTCCATAGTTGAAACGTAAATAGCAACGGATAAATTCAAAGCTATTTTCCAAAACCATAAGCTCCAAAATAACCAAAAGGTAGACCTGATGAAGCGGATAAGTTTCTTCGGGCGTCTACGAGTAGCTAGACTAGCTACACCTCTCACATTCCAGATGATGGCACTCATCTGGATATGCGTGATGATGTATCCTACGACCAACTCATGGTCGCCATCCTGGAAGTAGTAGTATTAGTAACTTTCAAAGTTCTCTTACGACCAACCTGAACAAAACCATCATTCTCCGTCCTGTCAATCATACCAACTAAGTCATCAGATGATGATCTACGAAAAGGACCCTGAAGGAGAACCCTCGCGAGTTGCCCCCATTGCTCGCCCATGACCCCCACCACATAGATGAAGATGGTCTAGAGACGGGGGTAGGTTCTTAGCCAGGCTCACTAGAGAAATGGCCATAATGGCAGCCAACATGAGAAATATAACCCGGCACAACTTGGTCATGCAAAAGATGCTAATGAATGTAGGGACGAGAGGGTACATGTCCCCCATATGCAGCTCCTGAGAATGCACTACCAGATCGGCAAGGATATTACCATAAGGAAGAAGTGGTCCAACGTTAGATGGCTGGACACCATCACACTACGATGGAGGCTCCTCAAGAGAGAGAGGTCGAAGTAGACACATCACCCATATGCCTCGGAAAGGCCATATAAAGCACCATTCAACTTTCATCCAAACTACGACTTAGAAGATAGACCTCAAAGGTTGGCCAGTATCTTCGAGATAATAAGCCCGGGGTTGCTTGGAAATAGGCAGGATCAGTTATCCCATGCACCTAGAAATAGGCAGGCTCATTCCCCTCCATTTTCCATTGTGTTTTTTACCACCACATGGTTAAAAACCCATTTTTTATAGATTCTTGGATAAACCCACTATCGATCAGCTTCTTAACTTCCTCCTTTAGAGCCTCATACCTTTCTGGATTAAGGGCTTTCCTGTTTTGTCTGTGTGTCATAGCTTTTAGGTCTATGTTCAAGTGGTGGCAACTGAACTTCGGATCGATGCCTATAACGTCGCTATGTTTCGCTCTCGAAGCGGGAAAAGGCTTGTAGATGGACGGACTTCAGACCTATCAGCTTGTGCACAGTGTTCAATAAGATTATCACTAAGCTATTAAACACCCGTTTAAGTTCATTACTACCTCATATCATGTAACGCCCCGAGTTCCGTGAACCTGAAGTGCCACATCATCGTCTTTTGCCCTAAATTTAATGAAAAGATTTGCGGAAATAACATAATTTTTAAATATCACATTTATAGCGGTAAACCTCATTGGCAACAAAATTTAATTGATTAACTTAAGAAAATTGTTTAAACTTCAAATCTCAAGTTTTTGAAACAACTGAAATAACAAAGTACGTTAATAATGTTCAAAATGCGTAATTTCAAAAGTAAATAACTTCGACTATTAATTCATACCACCACTGCCCATTACACTCGACCGTCTCCGAAATCTACAAATATTGTTAAAATAATGGAATGAGTATTTCGAAGAAATACTCAGTAGACTCATTGTCGATAATTAATTTACAGAATAATTGAACACATAATTATGAAAAATATACAGTGATATCAGCATCATCATCATTGGCTCATTTTCTTGAAAATCATAGACTCTTTAAAATCATAGGGTGTGGGTAGTTTCGTCTCATGCATTTAAGAACATAAGTTATGCATAACATTATCATCTTATTTCATAAGAGATACTCGTCTCTTCTCATGCATTAAAGTATATAAGTTATGGCAAGCATAACAACATCATATATCTCATATGACATATTCTCATCTCATGCATTAAAGCATATAAATCACGTAAATTCACATAAAACTTACAATTATAATTTAAACTAATTAATGGTGGCGAGTCTTCTACCTCAACTTATCTCGAGTTACATTAAAAGTGGATCGGGAGGTAACCTCAATCTACGAATCGTCCATACGTTTAGTCTAGCCAAAATAGAAAATAAGTTTTGAATTAGTATTTCGAAATTTTAAAGTTTTAAAATGATAAAATAAAGTTTAGGGACTAAATTGGAAATTTATTAGAATTGGAATATGAAAAGTTTAAGGACTGAAATAGACTTTACATAATTTGTGGACTAACAGTGGGAAACAAGAACTTCAGGGACTGTTTTTTCTATAACAGAAACTTTGGAACTGAAATAAATACTTAAAGTAATAAAAATAAAGTTTAGGGGCTTAATTGAAAATTTATTAAAACTGGAATTTAAAAGGTTTAAGGACTGAAATAGACATTTCAGAATTTGTGGGCTAACTGTGAAAAAATAGGAACCCATTGATTGATTTACTAATAAGTAGGACCTTGGGGGACCGAAATGACTAACTTTTAAAACTAGGGGCTAGGGGTAATTTCTAAAAATCAAATTATATACAAAATTTATACTTATCACTCTCTTTCTCTCTTATATTGATTTAACAGAGGGGCGAGAGAGTTGTGACGGGAAGGGAAGGGGCTCAGCCCCTTCTCCGATTCACCATCGGCCAAGTGGCCGGTGTCAGTGCCACCGTCGCGTGGTGGCGTCGATGTTTTATGTAGAGGTGACTGGGGGGCTTTTTGGTGTAGAACCGAGAGTTATAAGGTTCGGATTTTTTGGATTTCTTGGTGAAATCGAGCTAGAAGTGGGTTGGGGATCAAGGTAAGTTTATGGGTTTTGTGATTTCTTGATTTTGTGGTTGTTGGGTGTTGGTTTTGGGGGGTGGAATGGCGTAGTGGTTGTCGGTTTTGCGTTAGAGGTTCGAATGATGGCTGGAACGTGGATTGCAGTTTGTGTGGGTTTGGATTCGATGTTGGTAGTTTCGGGTGGCCTGTTGGTTCGAATGGATGGCTGGAGTTTGTGGGAGGGATGTATGTAGCTTGGGTTGGTGATGGGGGTCAGTAGCGCCGGGGTGGTAAGTGGCGGTTTGGTATTTATGTGAATGGCGCTGTTGGTGGTTCTGGGTCTGAGGCTGTAGCTTGTGTAGTTGCAGCTTGTGGTGTGGGAATGGAGGATCGTAGCTTGGGTGTTTGCTTGGTGATGACGGTTCGATTGAGGGTTCTGGGTTGGTGGTTTGAGCAGTGTTGTGAGTGATGGTTTAAGGTGGTGTTGGTGCTAGAAATTGATGTTCTAGCATCAACATTGGTCTCCAGATTTGATGTTGTTGATGCTAGAAATTGATGTTCTAGCATCAACATTGGTCTCCACAGTAAACTGGATTGAGGAAATATTGGGGAAGAGAGAGATTTCTTACCCAAAATGCTTGGCTGCTAGAATGGTGATAATGGGAGGAAAAGAGTGTTATATGAACAGTAGAAAATTAGGGCAAATTCCTAGGAAACTAATTGGGCCAAGAAGTTGGGCTTTAAGGATAATCTTAATTGGACCTAAATGGATTGGGCTAAAAATAATCCAAATTCGGGCTAACAAAATGTTGGACCCGAGATAATAAACTATTGTACATTAAAATTATTGAAATTTGGTTTTTTTTAAATGATAAGAAATTCAATACTTTAAAATTACACGAGATTGGACTCGACTTGAATAGATTTAAATTCGTTTTGTAACGGCTAGACGAACATGCTTTCATTTTAAAATTGGGGTTAAAGTTTAGCGACACATTTTTTAAGAAAACTAATTTTCTATTATTTAAAAATTCTCGGTCGCTACATATCATCTCCCATCCGCAGAGTGGTTTTGTCCTCGGTCAACTCATTGGGGATAATGTTTTACTGACTCGGGAGCTTCTACATACGTTGGATGATTGAGTGCGTTGAGGGAATGATATGCTGAAGCTTGACATGGCTAAAGATTATGATCGTATGGATTGGGAATTCATCTATTCTATTCTAGCAGAGTTCGGCTTTGATCAGTTATGGATTGACAGGATCGGACGGTGTATCTCGAAATGTCAATTCTCAGTGCAATAACGTTAAAATCTCTCCCAACCAACCAAGGATCATCCATGGAGATGGAAATGTGGTGAAGACCTGTCCACACGTCCCTCTCAACTACTGCCTCACAAGTAGCATAAACCGACGTCAAATAGATTGGCTTAGCAAATCTAAGGTCCACAACTTTAACATGCAAGAACCGAATGTGATCTTGAAGAACAGTAATATTCGTACCAACACACCAAAAGACCCAAATCTTATTCAACTCATTATAAACTCCATAGTCAAAGCGCAAATAGCGACGGATAATTCAAAGCTCTTCTCCAAAACCATATGCTCCAAAATAACCAAAAAGTAGACCTAATGAAGCTGGATAAGTTTCTTCGGGCGTCTGCGAGTAGCTACACCTCTCACATTCCAGATGATGGCACTCATCTAGATATGCGTGATGAGGTATCCGACGATCGACTCCTGGTTACCATCCTAGAAGTAGTAGTATTAGTAACTTTCGAAGTCCTCTTACGACCAACTTGAACAAAACCATGATCATCCTTCCTGTCAATCATACCAGCTAAGTCATCATATGATGATCTACGGAAGGGACGCTGAAGGGGAACCCTCGCGAGTTACCCCAACTGCTCGTCCATGACCCCCACCACATAGACGAAGATGGTCCAAAGGCAGTGGTTGGTTTGTAGCTAGGTTCACTAGAGAAATGGCCACAATGGCAGCCAACATGAGAAATATAACCCAGCAGAACTTGGCCATGCAAAAGATGCTAATGAACATGCAGCAATGAGGGGGTACATGTTCCTCGTATGCAGCTCCTGAGAATGCATTACCAGACTTGCAAGGATATTACCATAAGGAATGAGTAGTCCAAAGCTAGATGGCTGGACACCATCACACTAGGACGGAGGCTCCTCAGGAAAGAAAGGTCGAAGTAGACACATAAACCAATTATGCATCGGAAAGGCTATGTGAAGTACCATTCAACTTTCATCCAAACTATGAGTTAGAAGATAGACCTCAAGGGTCAGCCAGAATCTTCGACATGATAAGCTCGGGGTTGCCTTGAAATAGGCATGATTAGTCATCCCAAGCACCTAGAGATAGGCAGGCTCATACCTTTTTTTTACCAACACAGGGTTAGAGAACCATTTTTGATAGATTCTTGAATATACCCACTGTCGATTAGCTTCTTAACTTCCTCATTTAGAGCCTCATATCTTTTTCGATTAAGGGCTTTTCTCTTTTGTCTGTGTGCTGTAGCTTTTAGGTCTATGTTCAAGTGGTGGCAACTGACCTTCGGATCGATGACTATCAAGTCGCTATGTTTTCAGGCGAAGATATCAAGGTTTTTAAGTAGGAAGTTTTTCAATTCCTTCTTCACCTTCATGGGGAGGTTGTTCCCCACCTGCAAGTGCTTGGATAGATCGTGTGGGTCAATAGGAAAGGTCTCCAATTCTTCCATGGGTGCTGTTTGAGGCTCGCAATCTTTGATGCGAGGATCCAGCTCCTCCAAGCAAGCAATAAATGGGAAAGTACTACTTCCCTTACAGTAGAAGTAAAGAAAAACAATAAAAAAAGAAGTACTGCTTCCTTTACAACAAAAGTAAAGTAATGCAATAAACAAGGAAGTATTACTTCACTTACAAAAAGTGCAAATGTAAACAAAAATAATAATGAAGACAAGATATAAATAATCAAACTCTAATTCTGGGCAAACCATATCTATCAATCTAAACAAGAGCCATAATATGTCTAGGTAGTTCGAATGGTCCATACTCCTAATAACGTCAATGATCCCAACCCCCTAAAGTAAGAGAATCTGCAACCTAGTTTCACTCTCTGTATATATGGAAAATCGTGCCTCTATCGAAGGAGATGAGGTCTCTGATCTGTCTGAAAATACCCTGAATCGTCCATGGTCATCTGCCCCTGGTGATGTAGTGAATAACCACGGCTGAATCTGCCTCAACCCAAATAGATGAAATCCCAAGTCCTCTGGCCAATAGAATCCCGTCTAGTACAGCTCTGAGCTTGGCCTCCAAAATTAGACATGGGCCATAAGATGTTGAGAATGCCCTGATGCAGTGTTGGGTTAGGGGAATGTGGATTCACCTTGGCTTCCTCCTAATCTAAAATGGCTTGTTCCACACTTCAATGTTTTTCCGCTCAATTGAGGAACCCGTGATATGTTTGAGGTCCATCTTCATGTATAAATCACCAAAACCTCGTTCTAAGCCTTGGCTCAAATAAAACTGCCATGAGTGCGGCATTATCGAAGATTTCTTCAACCTCCATGGACTATTTTTTGAACCTATTGAGGTAACTTTTAAGCGACTCGCTCTTGCCTTACTTGATGTTACCAAACATTCTTTGGGCATGGTTCTTGCTTTGGAACCCATGAACTGAGCTAGGAACCCATAAAAAGCACGACACATAATAGCATCACCTGCTCCTTGCAGCTCCATCCAAGAAGTGTACTTGTCTAAATGACTAAGGAGATCTGATTTCCCCTCATACCCAGTCAGTTGTGGCATTTTTAATTTTTCAGGCAAAGGTTTAGCGAGAATATCTTCAGTGAAAGGAAAATGGCGTTTAGTGAGATACTCATCCATTCTTCCTTTATTTTTGGCTTCCAAATCAGAAATGCATTTTTAAGGCGTTCATTTCAGGTTCGGCCTGTTCTAAAGGGCATTTTACACGGGCTCAGAATATTTGTGCTTAGATCCCAATCTATAAAACATACTGCTGGCTTTCCTAGTAATTGGCTCCGCTGTTGCGGGAGAACTCTTGATCTTTTTAGTTTGACCTTTGGAAGATTCGTCTCCTGAAAAGTGGAGAGCTCTCCTAGTGGGAGGTTGTCTGCTTCGTTCCCTATGTAAGACTCTACCTCAATAGATTGGTTTCGCTCCAATCTATTGACTGTATTTGTCAACCTTTCTATAGCTTCTCTCATGATGGTCATTTGAAGGTCGCCAGCTTCATTTTGACCTCGTCCTCTTCCAATATTTTGTGGAATATTAGTTTGTTTATGATAAGTGTGAGATTGATTTCTTGATGCTTATTTTGTATGGAGTTTTTATGGAGAAATAGGGCTGATTATACAAGTTAGGGCCCTCCTTCTAGCACCAAATTGTTGACGTAGAAAAGTGTATAGACCAATTCAAGTCAACTTTGAGTATAAATAAGGATTTTTATTGTTAATCCTTTAAAAGCTACCATATTTTTTATCAAATGAGATATTTGAAATATGAAGTTGTTCAATTCTCCCCGTCCCCCCTTCCTAAGGCTACCATGCTCCTTTTTTATAGGAAAATATGAGGCAGTATCTTTCATATTCATGTCTTGTCAACAACAGTACCGAGTTGAGAAAGTACATTAATGGCATTTTCCCATTGGTTACTGAGATCGGCTCTATCAGGCTATCATGAAGTTATCCTTTAGATGGGTCCCCAGCAATTAATGAATTGGTTAGAGAACAAAACTATATCATATGATTGGTGGAATAGGTGGGCACTAACGTAAGTCCTGAATGTAATTAATTGATTGGATGTTTTAATAGTGTATAAGGAGTCTACAATCATTATGGTCTCTGAAACCACGTCAGTCATAATTACAAGTTGACCTTACAAATTTGACCTTAATTTAGCATAAGTTGAGTCCTCATCTTCTTTCCCAATGAAGAAATCAAGAATTAGACCCGATATTCTAACATACAGCAAACAATTGTGCAACTACAAATGCAGCCAGACTAACATACCATTTACAACTCCATAAATTATTATATCTGTTGGGGCTAACTGACCATTTGGCCCTTATCACACTGCCATAACTTAATGCTCGTAAACTTTACCCATTATTTAAGTTATTAAAATACCCGTTTCAATTCTCACCTTTTCAATTGCTAAATTAAGAGTTCGGCTGAGCGTCACCCCTTTTTGATTTTACCCGAAAGGTGAAATTTTATAATTTTACAGAATTTACATCGCCTTTTTCTTTTGATATTAGTATTTTGTCATGGCTTAGGCCATTTAATTTTATTTTATGTGTCTGGGCTTGTATTATTAGCGGGCTAGCCCAAAGCCCTTTAATTTTAGGGTGTTGTTTTGTTGTATATAGGATTGTATTGAAAATTAGGGATGTATGATGAATTTGAAGAATTGTGGTTGTAGTCCATCTTCTCTAGTCTACTGCCCTCTTATTCTCGGCTTCTTCTTCTCCTTCTATGGTTATTTCTGTTACTCGTATAAATAATCGTACAATAAATGCACGTGGCAGGTGGACAAGTTCCAACGAAGTCCTAAATATAGCCAAGTGACAAACTACACAGCGAGTGAACCTAGATCCATCCCACATCATTCTGCCCATATGGAGATGTGGCCGAGCCATTGTTGGCCGAGCCTCTATCTTGCCGAACCTCTATTGTCCGAACCCTTATGAAGAGCTGGGCCCCAATGGATGACGAGATATGTAGAAGCGTATTGGAGAAGACCTCGTACTAGATCTTGTATTAAGTGAATGATGTGACAACTCACTATATATGTAGCTCCACTTAATGAAGCAAGTCAAGTCTAGTCTTACATATCAGACGTAGGGCTGCCGAGCCGTCACAGCATTAAATGCAAAATGACCTATGAATGATTGATTGATTGATGGCTACGATAAGAGGTCTCGGCTATGCGGATGAGGCCACGTGTTCCATCATCTAACGGCTCTCCACTATTGTACTTTACTATAAAAGCACACAATTAACATTGTAAAAGGTAATGCAAATTTGTACACACAAAGAAATCTTTTGAATTCTCTCTACTAAGAAGATTTATTTCTCGGACCGTCCCCATTTTTACTATAGAGATAATCACCCTACAACTAAAGAAACGCTTGGAACTCTTCTCTTCTGTTGGACCATTTTTTGGGGTCAACAGATTGGCGCCGTCTGTGGGAAACTTACAAATACCGTCACCACGTGTATCCTAGTGGTAAAAGCCACTCGCGAAGGACCTCGGATAAGGGAATAAACTCTTGAAAAAGAGTCGTCGCTGGAAGGCCATCGAAAAGAGTGCCATGAATTCTAGTCGCCAAGGTACGCAAAATGAAGGAAGACGCCAGGAGGCTTCTGAAGAAGAAGTTCTCCGAACAAATGTCAATATGCATCGCCCCCATCATCGCCGCAGAAGGGGGGGTACAGCCACGCGCCTAGCGCGAAGAGTTGGTGAGATGGCAGCGAATATGAGAAGTATAGCCCAGCAAAACGCTGCCATGCAACAATTGCTAATGCAGATGCAACAGCAGGCAGAACCGCAGATGCCTCGGAATGGATCTTACCACCCTGAAGGTGAATATATAGACACTGCAACATATCCTAAGAGGCGCGGAGATACCGACCTGGAGAGGGGGTTGGGAGCTGAGGCTTCCAACAACTATGCCACCAGCCACCTAGGCGGGGATGCTCCCCGAACTTCCCCCCCAGAGTACTCCCAAGATTGTGAACCACAAAGGTCGGCTAGTGTTTTCGACCGGATTGGGCCTTCCAGGCCCGGCAGGCCGCTCCGACCTCCAACTCAAAAACCACTGGATCAGGATGAGGAAAACGAGCCCCAGGAAGTCCGACCTCCCCCTAGGAATAGGCGGGAAAGGAGAGAGGCCGCTAACGCGCGGAACCAGGTGGACGCAACACCTAGGTATCAGGCCGATGGAAATGACTCGGACGGACCTTGCAGGTCATTTGAGATGGACGACGACGACGAGAGCCTGCCCTTTTCGCAGGAACTACGAAATGCGCCAGTCCCAAACCACTTTGTACCCCCCAAAATACCCAAATATGAGGGCAAAGGCGATCCGGCGAAGCATCTCAATAACTATAAAACTCAAATGTCCCTAAGAGGAGCCTCGCCAGCGCTTAAATGCAGAGCCTTCCACCTCACGCTGACAGGGGCAGCGGAAATCTGGTACAGCCGCATCCCGGCAGGCAGCATCAGGAGCTGGCCGGATTTGAAAAAGGCCTTTCTTAACCAGTACTTGTCCAGCAAGGAGGGAGAGGCCCCAATACAGAGGCTACAAGACATGAGGCAGCAGGCAGGGGGAAACCCTGAAAAGTTACTTGGCTCGCTTTACTGATGAAATGACATATTGCGAGCAGGTAACTGACAGAGAGGCTCTGTCAGCCCTAAGGGGAGGCCTCAACATGAATACCTTGTTTTGGAGAGACGTACGCAACCAGAACCCCACCACCTATGACGCTTTGGTAGAAATGATGAGAAGCAAAATTGTTAATGAAGAACTTATAGACCATCGCAACCGAACCTCAATGGGATTGCCGCCGCCCCAAAGACACAGGAGGGGCCCAATATCTCACCTAGTGGACCAACAATGGACTCAGGCGGGGCATACTATAGCCCCTACCTCCGGTCAGGCACTGGCCACCGCGACACTAAACGCGGTACCCTCTTTGGCATATGAGGAGGCATATCCCCCTCAAATTCGCGGACCGTCGAACTGGCCAAGAGGAAGAGGAAGAGCAAAGGCGAAGGGTGTGGAACCTAGGAATAGGCCATACCATGTGCCTCAGTCGCCAACCGGCCGAGGCATCGAACAATACCCGTACAAACAGCGTCGAAATGAATGCAGAGACCCCCATGAGGGGAGGAACACCCGACCGCAGGAGGATGCCACCACACTCCGACAAAAGCCCCGATACGGCGGTGCCGGAGGGAACTTCAGGAACGAATCTCCACGGAGAAAACACGAGGAAGATGGAAGCAAGGCACGGAACCAAAGACCCAGAAGGGGGGCATCAGCGGACACCAGAAATGCCCCTATCAGGGAGATAGACACCATCATAGGCGGTCCACACATCGGGGGAAGTTCAAAAAACGCCCAAAGAAACTACGCAAGAGAGGCCAAGGATCCCCCTATGATGAGTTATCCAATCAAGGGTTCCAGCACGGGACCCGGCAGCGCCCTGCCCATTACTTTCTCACCAGAAGATTCTGCAGGGGTCCACTACCCACATTGCGACGCTTTGGTGGTTCGAGCCGTGGTGGCCCGAAACGGTCTCAGACGCATGCTGATTGACAATGGGAGTTCGGTTAATATACTCTTCGGAACCACTTTTGACAAAATGGAAGTAGACCATGAGCTGGCACCCATGACCGCCCCCTTATATGGCTTCACCGGGGACAGCATCATACCAAGAAGAAGGATTACTCTGACGGTCGAGATGGGGGAATCCCCTTGCCAGGTCCAGCACTTTATGGAATTTCTGGTGGTTGATCATAGGTCCGCCTATCACGGCGTTCTGGGACGACCCGCATTGAGGGAGCTAGAGGCAATAACTTCCATACATTACCTTTGTATGAAATTCCCCACCAAGGGAGGTATTGCGACGGTTAGAGGCGATCAGGCGGGTTCCAGGGAATGCTACCTAAGCTCTTTGAGGAAGTCCGAACCCAGGAACTTCAATATGGTGCTGGCAGACGCAGAAATGAAGGAAGCACCTGAAGAAGGGAACGCCCCTGAACAAGGGGCCGACCCTCCGGAGGCAGTCGAGATAGATCTGGACCCCAGAATCACGGAGTCAGATTCACGAGCCACCTCGGTAGAAGAATTGGAACCATTTCCCATCGATTTAAGAGACCCCACCAGAACGCTGCAAATCGGGAAAGAGCTCAGCACGGAGACAAAAGCGGAACTGAAGCAATTCCTGTTTGCCAACTTAGATATATTCGCTTGGAGGCATGAAGATATGGAGGGCATAGACCCTAGTGTCAGCTGCCATCATCTCAACATAGATCCCGAAGTGGCCCCCCACCGACAAAAAAGAAGGGCTTTGAATCCGGAAAGGTACACGGCATTGAAAGAATAGGTGCATAGGCTTGTATCCAATGGGTTCATCAGGGAAGTAGGATACCCGAAGTGGGTATCCAACCCCGTCCTAGTCAAGAAGGCAAGCGGCAAGTGGAGGGTCTGCGTGGATTTCTCTAATCTCAACCAAGCCTGTCCAAAAGACAGTTTCCCACTCCCAAGGATCGACCAGCTGGTCGACTCCACCGCAGGTCATGAACTTATGAGCTTCATGGACGCCTATTCCGGGTACAATCAGATCCCAATGCACAGCACAGACGAAGAACATACCTCCTTTATAACGGACCGAGGCTTGTATTGTTACAGGGTGATGCCTTTTGGTTTGAAGAACGCCGGTGCCACGTACCAACGGTTAGTAAACAAGATGTTCGCAGACCTGTTGGGCGCCACGATGGAAGTATACGTGGACGACATGTTGGTAAAAAGTCTCAAAGCGATGGATCATGTATCCCATCTGCAGGCCACATTTAGAATCCTCAGAAAATACCGCATGAAGCTCAACCCATCCAAATGTGCATTCGGGGTCGCCTCGGGAAAGTTCCTGGGATTCATGGTTAACCAGCGAGGCATCGAGGCCAATCCTGAGAAGATCGAAGCACTACTGAATATGAAGTCCCCCAGCAAACCAAGGGAGGTACAATGCCTCACGGGGAGGCTTGCAGCGCTGAGTCGCTTCATCTCCAAAGCTACCGACAGATGCCTCCCATTCTTCCAAGTCCTAAAAGGGAAAAAGAGGTTCCAGTGGAACGCAAAATGCGAAGAGGCATTCCAGGGACTGAAGAAACACCTAGGCCAGCCGCCGCTCCTCTCCAAACCGAGAAGGGGAGAAGCTCTGTCATTATACCTGGCCGTAAGTGCCAACGCTGTGAGTTCGGTACTTGTAAGGGAGCAGGATAACGTACAATTACCTGTGTACTATGTTAGCAAGGCCCTTGTACCTGCTGAAACTCGCTACGCCAACGTCGAGAAGTTGGCCCTGTCGTTAATGATCGCATCAAGAAAATTGAGACCCTACTTCCAGGCCCACAGTATCCGTGTAATGACTAACCTCCCCCTCAGGCAGGTGCTCTAGAAACCGGACGCATCCGGGAGATTGATGAAATGGGCTATGGAGTTAAGTGAATTCGACATCTCGTACTTACCCAGAACTGCTGTGAAAGGATAAGCTGTGGCGAACTTTGTGGCCGAATTCACGGAGCCTATCAATATCGATGTTGCCATGAAACCCGCGGAGCCATCAACCTGGATGTTATTTGTGGACGGATCGGCAGGGGAAAATGGCTCGGGAGCTGGGGTACTGCTAGAAAGCCCAGAGGGGCACAAACTAAACTGCGCCGTGAGGTTCGGATTTAAGACTACCAATAACGCGGCCGAATACGAGGCGTTGCTGGCAGGACTGAGGCTCGCCAGGGAGATGCAGGTGAAAAGTCTTGTTGTCCGAAACGATTCACAGCTAGTGGTAAGTCAGGTCAACGGCGATTTCACCGCCAAAGACAAGGGTATGGCAGCTTACCTAAAGACGGTCCGAGGGTTGATCTCTTATTTTGACAAATTCGAGCTGACCCAGGTCCCCAGAGCAGAAAACGCGCACGCGGATGCATTGTCGAAACTGGCTAGTAGTAAAAACTCAGAGTTGCTCAAGTTCATACCTATTGACTATCTTGCCGAACCCTCCACTTCCAAGGCAGAAGAAACAATGTGGATCACAGAGACTCCTGATTGGATGCGGCCCATCCTTGCGTACCTCAGAAATCTCACCCTCCCAGAAAGTAAGCAAGAAGCTCGGAAACTAAAGCGCAGGGCTGCCCGTTATGTGATCAAGGAGGAGGTATTGTACAGACGAGGATTCTCTTCGCCACTCCTACGGTGCACTGGCGGTGAAGAAGCGGATTATGTCTTGAGGGAAATACACGAGGGGATATGTGGGAACCACACTGGAGGCTTAACACTCGCCCACAAAGTCCTGAGGCAGGGGTACTACTGGCCCACCTTAAGAAAGGATGCTATTCGTTTTGTAAAGAACTGCGACAAGTGCCAGCGTTTCTCCCCCATACAGCGGCATCCGCCACAGGAACTCACTGTTGTATCCAGCCCTTGGCCGTTTGCCAAATGGGGAATCGACCTGATAGGCCCCATGCCTAAAGGAAGGGGAGGGGCTAATCACGCCATTGTCGCCATAGATTACTTTACTAAGTGGGTTGAGGCAGAGCCATTGGCAAAAATCACAGAGGCGCATACCTCAAGGTTTTTGTGGAAGAACATCATATGCCGTTTCGGAATTCCCCACTCAATAGTAACAGACAATGGGCGACAGTTCGACAATAAGAAACTTCGCGACCTCTGTGACGAGTTGAATATCCGGAAGCATTTCTCCTCCCCTCACCATCCTCAAGCAAACGGTCAGGTCGAAGCAGTTAACAAAACTATTAAACACCTCCTCAAGAAGAAGCTGGATGAGTCAAAAGGGGCATGGGTCGACGAGCTGCCCAACGTACTGTGGGCAATCCAGACTACCAGTAGGACAGCTACTGGGGAAACCCCCTTTTCCATGACTTACGGAGCAGAGGCTATGAGCCCCGTAGAAATCGGCTTGCCGTCGCCTCGGCGCTTGCATTTCACTGAAATCTCCAACGAGGAGGTAAGAAGGGGCGAGTTGGATTTTCTGGAAGAAAAGAGGGAGGATTCGCAAGACAAGCTACTGAGATACCAAAAGAAAATGGCCAAGTACTACAACGCAAAGGTTAAACGAAATACCTTCAGAAGGGGCGACTTAGTGCTCCGAAGGGTGTTTTTGTCCACAAAAGAACATGGGGTCGGCTCTCTAGGTCCCAATTGGGAAGGACCCTATCGTATTACGAACGAGGTCCGACCCGGGACATTTTCAATTGAAAACCTGGACGGCAAGGTGCTGCCCCACCCCTGGAACATGGAACATTTGCGTGTGTACTATCAATAAAGCCTCGTTTGAATTGTGTACTTACGGCATGTATCTTCTAGTTCGCATCTTTTAAATCGCAATTCTAGTCATGTTTGGTTCACTCATCTTCACCAAGAGTTAGTCGAACGAACTCATGATACCATGTATAAACTAAAAGGTATGTTGTATAGCGAACCGACCCCTACATCCCCGTCAACAAGAATCATGATGGACCTACGCTGCGGATTATTTATTATGACAAGTTAGTGAAGGGAAATAAAACCTACGTGTTTGTGTTGCCCGACGAACCTATGTCTAATCCGTTTGATAAAGAAAGAGCATTAAAAGTACGCAACTCGAGAAGATAACAAGAACGATTTTCATTAATCAAGAATTACAAGGGGAACAAAGAATATAAGACCTAATCTACGGCAACGGCGTCCTCCTTAGGGGGCTCGCCGCTGGCCTCCTTCACCTCGGCATCATCCCCTTCAATCATTGGGGTCGAAGGCTCATCCGGAATAAACTCGTTCCTTATGGAGGACAAGTCTTGGGGGACTGCCCCGGCCAGTCGGGCGAAAACTTCTTCGTAGGCCACCCTCCGCCAGTGAATTTCCAGCCCGTCATACTCAGCAGTCTCGTGAAAGTGTGCCACACAATTATGGACTGCCGCGTCTTCCGCCTTCTTGAGCTTTTCGTCAAAGGACGAAACCTCGACCTGGAGCTCTTCCACACGAGCCGTCAACTCTGCCTTCTCCTTATTCGCGACCTCCAGAGCAGACGAAGCAATTCTCTGAAGATTGTCAGAATTCTCTACACGCTTCGTCAGTGCATTTACATCGGCTCGGCAAAGGTGCACCTCATCCTTCAGCTCCTTATTTTCTTTGGAGAGGACCTCCACCTTCGACTCGGCTTTGGCCAACTTCAAGTTAGAAGCATCTGCGGCCTTTTTGGCACAAGAAGCCTCAGCATTGGCCTTGATGACAGAAAACTCGACATTCTGGGCTCGCTGGAGGTAATCCTTTACCACACCTTGCAGCCGCTGCGCCTCCATTTGGGCCGCAACCATGAAATTTTGGGAGCGAGCTTGCATTGCAAGTCCGGCCTCCATAAGGTCGGCAACGTCGCAGCACTCGGCGTGATTGGAGTATTTTTCTGTCCAGTATTTGTGGCTGAGCCTAGCCGCCCCTTGGGCCTCCACTGGGAGTATTTCCATCACGGCAGGAGCGATTTCATCGGATCGCCCGCCCAAAAAATTTTGGACTTTGTCATCACTATGGATGTTGAGGTCCACCGTTTTTCTCTTCCTTCTTTGAAGAGGGGCGCTTTCCTCCGGTACTTCTCCTTCCCCCACTTTAATGGAAGCAAGGGGTTCGACCATAATGGGCTTCTTCAGGGACTCCCCTAGGGTCGTCTGGCGTTTCGGAGGGGGCGGAGGCCCTGTATTTTTAGTCAGGACCAACTTCCTTTTTGGGGGCCTATCAGTTGAAGCCTCACCCTGTTGCTCCTCCCCCTTTTCTCTGTCGGCAGTTTTCGAAGGAGGCGGTGGGGGGTTCGTCCGGGATAAGCGGGCAAGCTCGTCCCTCTGGCTTTTGTAGGTGGAAGAATCCTTGACCAGTGGTTTCTTCCTGTGGGCCTCCCCAAGGCTCCTGAAATCCAGGAGGGTCGGCTTCACGCGCTCCTTGCTGTCGTGTTGCCCTGCAGGAAAGAGGAGTTAGAAAATAGAAACAAGAGATGACTAACGGTCGAACTGATTCATTTACCTTTCGTCGCCATCAAAAAATGGGTGACAAAGTAGCTCCTCTTGGCAATCAAGTTCTTGAAGCACCGCCTCTCGACGGGGAGTTCGTAAATGGCCTTTATCACGGCCCACTCAGACGGCTCGAGACGAAAACGTTCCGCTGCAGCTGCACGAGTCTCGCGTTAGTTCGGTGATAACAGAAACAATTAAAGGAACAAACAAACAGGACTCTAACTCACTGTACTCATGGTATTGGGTCGGTACTGTTATCTCTGGGACCACATCCCCTTCCACCGTCTGCCATCGACCCCTAACCCAAAACCAAGACGATTTCCAGTTCTTTATGGAGGTTGGGGTTCCCCAGACGAAGGGGGAATGTGAGCCCCAGGGATTGATGCAGTACCACCCCTTACTGTCAACCCCACCGCTAGAGGCTCGGGGCTGAAAAAGGGTTTGGAAGACATGGGGGGGCATGTCCCCGCCAAAGGTAACCTCCTTCCAAAGAAGGAAGGCCCCTGCAAGTTGACTCCAGGCATTGGGGACGAGTTGGGTGGGGGCGAGGTTATAGTGCCTAAGGATAAATCTAAAGAAAGGGTGTATGGGCAATCTTAACCCCCCGGCCAATGTCGCCTCGCTCACCGCTACGCAACCTTGCCTCGAAAAACAGGCCCTCTCCTCTTGGGTTGGTAGCAACAGCTCGATATCATCAGGAATCCGGTACGACTCCCTAAATCCCTCCAGTTCACTCTCCTTTATATCCGTTGGCCATAAAGAGGCCCCCCATCTAATGCTACGATCCACGGGCCCTTCCTGCATCATCCAAGCACTAAAGGGACCCCCCATCGCTTCCGCGATCCTCCCAGTAGGAATAACCGGGGGGGTACCGGCTTCCGCACAGATAAGGGCCATATCCGCCCCGGCAAACCTTCCCACTTCCTCCTTTCGTGAGGAAGAAGCCATCAGAATTAGAAGACAGGGCTGGAAGTTAATCGAAAAGGAGGAAAATACTTACGTAAACTCTAAAAGAAAAACCCGGCCTCGAGGACACGCTAAAAGGAGCAAAATCTT
>CM032627.1:0-78606 GCA_019097785.1 Fraxinus excelsior
TCTCCAACAGCAATTACAGCATCAATTATGTTAGCATCAAATTTTTTACAGATAAGCCTAGTTCCGTTGCACAAGCCTTAAGATGGATTTATGTTTCTCAATAAAATGATAGGACAATTTAACTTCAAAATTAATTCATGTGATGGAATACCATTAGGAGTTAATGTATTTAAGAAATCTTCATCAAAGTCTTGTTTATTTGTATCAACTGCTTCATCAAAACTATAGTATTTAATTGAGACCCCAGGAAACTATTCTATTAAGATAGCATTTATAAAATCTACATTCTCATTCTTTGCAGTTAATATGACTCTATTAATCATATGTTCAATATTTTTCGGGTAATCGTCTAATTCAGGAAATACAACATCTATCAATTTTTTCACAGAATTGGCTTCATTTTCATGAGCAATAACCATTTCATTTGGAAGTTTAATCATATTGCATGAATGTAAACTTTCAATTCCATTTCCAATTCGTAATAGATATTCAGAAAAAGACAAATCCAATTCAGCTCTCATATTTTTAACCAGTTTTATTTTTTTAACAATTGACCATAAATATGAATTAACAAATGCCACATTAATTATATCTTCTTTTTGACCTTTTGGAACAACAGGTAATACTTGATGAAAGTCACCTCCTAAAACAATTACCTTTCCTCCAAACGACACATTATTTTCTGTAATATCTCGTAACATTGTATCCAATGATTCGATAACTAATCTATTTAGCACGGGAGCTTCATCCCATATTATTAATTGTGTCATCCAGAATAATTCAGCTAAGGAAGATTGTTTGCTAACTGAACAGGTTGATTAAACACTTACTTGAAGAGGGATTCTGAATCTTGAATGTGCAGTTCTACCTCCAGGAAGTAATCCCGCTGCTACTCCTGAAGATGCTGTAGCCAAAGCAACCATCCCTTTTGTTCTTACGGCTGCAAGTAAAGAGCGATATAAAAATGTTTTTCCTGTCCCTCCAAGGCCATCAATAAAATAAATTCCATTCTTTTTTGTTGAAAACATCACCTAAAATCATATCATATGCTTTTTTTTGCTCAAAATTTAATTTAATTTCACATAGCATATCTTCATCAGAAACGACTATGTCTAATTCATTAGCAATAGTTTTTGAACTATGATTGTTTTCTTAAAAGTTTAAAATATGATCAACAATTCCATAACTATTCAGACTTTTACCTGAAAGATGTAATATTTCATGTAGCTCGTTCAAAACTTTTAATTCGGCCATTTTGGTAGTTAAACCTTGTTGTACATAATCTTCCATCATATTTTGCTTAAATGTGTTCCATAATTTTTTGGGATTATGTGGATCACACAATGCTAAAATTGTAGCGAATAGTTGACGCAGCGTAATTGGCATTTGATACTGAGAAGCTTCATGTAAACACATTTCACAATCAGTATCACCATTAAGCAAACCATGTAATACCGCAGCTTCACAAAATGTCGAAGCGTAAACTTCATTCACTATTTTTAAATCATCATATGAACTTACTCCTTTAACATGGTTTAGAAGCTCTCTTAAATAATATCTCTCTCCTTCCATAATATTTACAGAAACAATTCGTCCTATTGAAGAAGTTTTATTTTTCCTTTCAGACCATACTTTACATTTTGGATCCCACACAAAATGTTCTGGAAATTCTCTGTATAGCAATGTTTTTGCCTTAGCACTGGTACCGTTAGTACGAAAATACTCTGTCAACATTGACTTTTGGAAATAATCTTTTTTCACAATTTTTTCCAAATCATCAAATTCTTTGTAAGTAATCGAATGATAATTTTCTAAATGCAGTTGTAGAACAATAACAGATGGACTCATATCATATAAGGAAAATGCAAAAATTCTCCACATAGCTTCAGGCGGAGATACTCATCTAGCTGATTGGTACATTTTTATTTCATCATAGACAAAATTGGGATCATCTTCATTTACAACAAAATCAACTTTATCGTGCCCTTTATAAACATATTTATATAAATATTTAACAGCCTGAATTGTTGAACATATCTCAACATTAATATGGGAATTATATTTCGTTAATAAATATTGATTATATGGAACTACCCACTTGTTATCCAAATAATGATTTCTAATTTTTACCTTTTTTCCGTTATTAGGTCTTTTATATCTAGGATAACAATTTTTATCTAGGACTGTGCATGCACTAAAAGTTTTTGGGAAATCAAATCTACATCTATTTTTGTTATTCATACAAACATTTTTTGAATTTAAAATATCACAAGGACCATGTATCATATGTATAATAACAAGAGAATGGAGATATGGATATTTACTTTCATCCGGAATCTCGGCATGAACAAATTTATCAACCAAATCAGGATAAGTAATCTTAGCATCTTTCCTTAAAATCAACAAAAAATGCACATGTGGGAGTCCTCTTTTTTGAAATTCTATAACATATATATGCGCGGAAACATGTCCAAATATGTGTTTTTTCAAAATATCTTCCTTCAATTCTTCAAGTTTTGCTTTAAAAATTCGAGCTATTAAATCTGGTCTATTTTGAGCTTCATCATTATACTTCAATTGTTCCTTAATTTCTAGCCAATTGGGATTGCAGGTCATTGTTACCGGGTTTACCAAATCTCTGCACCAAAGACATAGCATCCATATACCTTTTTCTTAAGTCTCTAGGCCCACCAATAAAGGATCAAGGCAAAACTATCACACATCCAATTTTATGACCTCTTTTTTCACCAATTTCAAGATTATCAACAATTCCTTGATATAATTCAGCTCTAAGAACGCTTTGATTATGTCGAAAATAATCTAATCTAGATGTCTCAATTTTCACATACATGTCGACAACATATTGCTGTAAAAGCCTTACAGATGTAATAATATTGAATTTGATAATAATCTTATTTGTAGTTTATAACAATAATATTCTCTACATGAAACTTGTGTCCTCGTTCTCTTATTTTCCATCACTGAAAAAAAATAGAAAATAAATTAACATAAAAAAATGAACAATTCATACATAACAACAAGAAATCTTCTTAACAATTTGTGTAAGCATATAAGTCAAGAGATCTAAAAGATGGTGATTTAATAAATTTACGTGTTGTTTCCTTCTGAATCAACTCTTTAGGTGAAGAGAATTGAACAGCATTAACGATGTCTTCATTTTTGCAAAAGCGTTGCTTCTTTTGACTGGTATTAATTCGTTCAATACCTTGGTGACATCCTATTTCACCGTAAGGAAATAAAAGTGGATACTGAAGTGGGTCATAACATCCAAAATAATATTGTATTCTATTTTTGTTTCCATTTTTACAGAGAACCACTATATCACGCATATGAAGCTCGTCACAATCGTCATGATCAACCACAATAGCAGCAACTTGTGAAACACTCGGCATGTTATATGTCTTTTGATCAACACTTGGGTTACAGTGAATTCCAATAGAATGATTTTCTAAATTAGGAACATTCCCCAAACTTCGAAAAACAATTGTGTAAGGATTATTTTTTAGAATATTCATAAGTTTAGCAACAAGAGACTCAACTAACCAGTCACTAAGATTGAGCCTATTTTCCATCTCATTTTCAGTATCAAAAAAGTAAAGTTGCAAATGAGAAGGACGATTGTTTACGGGAAAAATTTCATTCATAAAATGGTAAACCTGACCTTGAATTCTAAATGTATAAATACCATTATAATTTGCACACAAGTTTTTATCATAATTTACACCAAACGATGTCATAGAAAAATTGCAATTATAGCTTCGTACTGTATTTCTAAAGTTTATACTTTCTTTAGAATTTGAGGTAAACAGCATTCGTAATTCTACAGGCACATCATTTGTTTTTAAAATAACTTGTCCATTTAAACAACAAAATCCCTTAGATTCTCTATAAAATTTTAAAGCGCCACAATGATCACAAGTATTTGCCTCAGGTAGCACATAGGGTTCCGAAAAAAGATCATAGTCATACTGCCATGTTTCTAAAACCCCTAACACAAAAAAAACGTAGAAAATTTCAATAAAGAACACAAACTGAAAATAGATTGTTACCACTACTTACAACAAAACATGTATGGCAAATTGTGCATCAGTAAAATGAAATAATAATTCATGATTCTTACCAGACTCTCGGACAGAATGTTCTTCACCATTGAACCCTTCAACCATAAGAAAGCTATCACATTTTGATGCCACATTTAACTGCAAAGATTTCCCGGATTTTACCCTTTTTTGTCACGAAGATCGCCATATTTGTCTTCTATTACATCAGCAGCATTTCGTTGTCGTTTACTATGCAATTCTACTCCCTTTGAACTCCCTGAATCATTCCCTTCACAAGAACAATAAATATTAACATTAAACATAACCCAAAAGTAAAAAATAAAGTATGTATTTCATACAACGAAGCTTCATACACAAAATTCAAACATAAAAACCATACAAATGAGTTCACATAATCGATAAGAGTAGAATCACTAACCAACCCCAACAGTTTCAACTGAAGCGTCATTCAGGAGAAAAAACTTATTTCGAGCAGATGATCGAATCATTCTACAATCAGAATAATAGATCAGACAAAATCTAAAAAACAACAAATAGAGAAGAAAAAAGAGTGCAATAACCAGAAACGAACAAAACAATACCAAAATATACCTAGGTTTGCAATGTTAAGAAGGGGATCTGGTTTTCGGACGAAAAGACAGAGAGAATGAGCAAGAGACGGAGCGCAATCGAGGAAAAAATGAGGAACAACACCAAAATATATCTGTCGCGAAGAAGAGGATCCGATCTTCGAACTAAAAGGCCGAGATGAGGAACAGACGGAGTTGAATCTAGCGAAAAATGAGGAACAAAACCAAAATATATCCGAGTTAACAACGAGAAGGCATAGAGGAGCAAGAGATGGAGTGGAATCGAGGGAAAAATGAAGAACAAAACCAAAAAATATCTGGGTTATCAATGAGATCTGGTCTTCAAACGAAAAGGCAGAGAGGAGGAGTAAGAGACGGAGTGGAAATCGAGGGAAAATGAGGAAGTGTGTAGAAGAAACGAAGGGCGTGTTTGGCATTATCATTTGTAGGGAAAACGACGTCGTTTAGGCACCCGAAGTGGAAAAAAAAAAAGGCACAGCGAGAGAAAAAAGTGACATCAGCACGACGCAAATGGTGACGCGTTATGAACTGTAGCAATAAACTTCTCTCTTTTAATATTGTATGGATAGTGGGCCTAATTACCCCTAGTAATTTTCAAAACAAATTTTGAGGCCCGACTAGGCCTGTAAGGTACGGCCCAGGTATACACTGAGCAGACTGGGTCCAGTTTAAACATATTGGGCTGGGCTACCCCGAACTTCGGTCCAGTTTTCACCACAGTCCGACCCCCATTCCCCTTCCCCCGGGGGGATTATTAAAAATGGCCCGTCAACTTTTAAAATTTTTGGTTTTTGTTAAAAAGTCAATTTTACCCTTAATGAAATAGGTATTATATTGCAAAATTAGTCATCATACTTAGAATTGTTTTATTTTTTCTATTTCTATTCTTCTTCACTATATATTTCATCCGAATCTGATTTTTCTTCAAAAATCTCTTCATCAGTTTCTATTTCTTCAAAGTTGACTTCTTCACATTCATCTCTAATTTGTTCAAAATTGGTAATTAGTACTCTAACTTTCTTTTTTGGGCATTCGGTGCTTATATGTCCTTCTTCATTACAATTCCAACATTTACATCGTTTTTTATCTAATGGTTTTTTATTATAAGATTTATATTTTCTTTTGAAATATTTCCTTTTTGGTTTAAAATATTTTCTTTTAAACTTTTTATATTTTTTATGTTTTATTTTTATTTTTCCTTTTCTATAATCATAACATCCCCAATTTCCTGGTACTTCAGTGTCTTGACAACAAATTCTATCTTGTACAAATCCTGATTGTCTATAAACCATTTGATTGCTACATATTAAACTTATTTCATCTTTTATAGTTCTTATTATAAGTCCTAAAGTGTAGGCTTCTGCATTTCTCCCAATTTCTCTTTCTCTAATCTTATTTTGAAAATAATTATTACATGGTGGTGGTAATTTTCTAATAAAAACATCTTTATAATAATCTTTATCTACACTATTTCCATACATTATATAATAATATTTACTATATTCACAGCAATATTCATTAAAATAACACATATTACAAATTTGTAAATGTTCTATTCTATTCTTAGCATCTTCTATTTCTTCTGCTTTAGCTCTAGTGCTTTCATTTACCCAATCTTCTCCTGCAAATTCTCTATAAATTCTTGTAGCAACTCTATTTATTCCTTCATTTATGGTAATTCTGAATCCTGCTTCAATACTATCTTTCCAAATTCATTTTGTTGTATTTTCTAATCCTCCATACCAATTAGCTACATTTCCTTTGAAAGTTGCTAATAAATATTCAGTTCTATTTTTATTATCTGTATTACTTCGATTATAATTAAAGTGTGCTATCATATTAGTACTCCATTCATTAATAGCTTTTCTAACATCTAATTCACAATCTAAATATAAATATGATCCTGTAATTTTCATTTGTCCAGATTCTCTTAATATTGATTTAAATTGATCTCTATACATTTTATCTTTTCTAATTTTAAAATCAAGTTTAGTATTAACATATCTTCTAGGATCTATTTCAGCTTCATATCTAGCTGTACTAGTTTGTCCAACTTCTCCAAAATCTTCTTCTTTAATTCCTCGTGGTCCTCCCGTTCTTCCAACCATATGATTTTTAGTTATTTCTTCACAAATCTTTAAATCTTCTAAGTCGAATATTAGGTTTTCCATTTCTTCATTCATTATTCTTTAATAATTAATTTTTCTTCTCTTTTTTCTTCTTTTTTGGTAAGATTTTCTTCTTGTTTTCTAAGATCGATTAATAATTTTTCTATATCATCTTTTAATCATTCATCAAGTCCTATTAGTTCTTCATACTTTTTAATTTTCTTTCTTACTTCTTTAAGTTCTTCAGTATAATCTGGTTTAAAAGACTTTTCTTTATTTAGATTTTCTATTATTCTATTTAAAAGATTTTCTATTCTTAAGAAATTATTCTGTAATTTTTCTTTTACCTCTTCATAACTTATTTCAACTCTAGTAATTTTTTCTTCAATTATTTTTATACCTTTTTCAATTAAATTAATTTTATCATTCATACTCATCTTCTAGATTTTTTACAAGGTGGTTTAATGTTTTCAAATCCTAATTTATCTAATAAAATATCTATTTTATAATTAATAATATCTAGTTTTTCTTCTAAAGTTACAATTTTATTAATACTATTTTTCTGTGCAATTTTTGATATTTGGTTTTGTATTTCTTCAAGTTTAGCTTCATCAAGCACTTCTAAATTATTAATTTGTTCTTTGATTTTATTAAATTGTTTAGACATATTTTTACTTAAAACTTCTAATCTTTCTTTAGCTATTTCATCTTTTGGATCTATATTATTAATTCCATCTATAGCTTCTATATCTTTAGTCTTTATTTGTCCTAATTGTTGCCATAAAAATGCATTAGTCCAATTGGTAGTCATATTTAATAATCCATCTGTATTTCCCCATGAACTTAAAGATTGAAACATAGTAGTGTTTCATCATCTATTTTGATAACTTCCTATTGGTAGTCTTATATTTTCGATTTCTTGTTTATCAAATCTTATTTTTGTTGGTAAACTCATATTAATCAGGTAGGTTTAAAGGATTTATTACTATATTATTTATCATTTGTTCTATTTCTCTCCTTAACTGTTCTTCTCTTCTTAATTCTCTTGTAATTTCATTACCTATTAATTCTCTTTTAATTTTATTCCAATTAAAAATTTCTCTTTCAATTTCTCTTCTATTACTTTTAGTTATTATTTGTTCTTCTAAAATTTTTATTTTCTATCACAAAATTTTTTAGTTATTCCAGGCATATTTTATTCTTATTTAATAGTTGTGTATTCTAAATATTCTTTTAATTTAACAAGATCTAGTTTATTTTTTATTATAGATATATAAAATTTTAATATTAAATTAAATTTTAATTTCTTATATTCTTGTGGTAATTTGTTACAGATAGGTTTTCTCATTATAAGTTTTTTATGTAATTCTGAATATTTTTAATTCTTCTATTCTTTATCATCAAAACTAAGATCAAAATCATATAATTCAGCAACATTATTATAATTATCATATTGCTCTATATTTTCAAATGTTCTTTCACTATTTTCACTATCTAACCAGAAAAATATAATCATTTTTATTATTTTTTTAGGTAATATTTCTTTTAATCCAAAATAAGCAATTGTAAGACATTTTTGGTAATATCTAGAATCTCTTTTTATGAAATTTATTCCTCTAATAAAACTATCATAAGTTTCTAGGATTTCTATTATGTGACTATAATCAATACTATTAGTGTATCTAAAAGGTACAATTCTATAATGTAATTCGTAAGTTTCCATTATTAAAAGTTCTTCAAAGTATACAATCCTACAAAAATTCTTATATAATAATTTTCAAACAAATCTTCAGACAATAAATATCTTCATAGCTTAAAATAGGGGCCTTACCACGCTTCGCCAAATAGCAAGAATGTTATATGTTCCTGGTCACCTTCGTCACAAGAGTTGGCCAAAGTCCAACAGCATCACAGTAAAACGGACACATAGGCACTCAAAACTCTCAAACAAACTCACTGTGTAGAACAACATTCAAAGCGTAATAAAAGATTTATTTCAAACTTAAAGACTTTATTGAACTGATGATAGCTAGAAAGCTATTATACAAAGATTTTTACAGAGATTGATACTCCGAAGAGTGGTTTCTACTCTTTCAAGAAAGTGGTTACAAAGATCATTTTGAGAGAATATATCTTTTTCGTAGATTTTTTGGTCATGCCTCTTCAAGTAAGAAGAGTCTTCATTTATAGATAGGCTTGCACTTCACCGAGAAGCTTCTAGCCAATCAAATTTTTACAACATAAAAGTAAAAGTACAATAATTTCTTCAAAGTGGTTGCAATAATCAAAGCACTTGTCTGCTAGTGTCGGCAACTTTATTCCAGCTTTTAACAGCTGTCTCCTTTTTCTTTAATGATCACATGATGTTGTCTGGTGATGTAGCTTTCTTATCATCCTTTATTTGTGGACGTGTCCCATCAATCTGCAAGCTTCTTTTATACATTCCTCACTCACAAGGAATTGATCGTTCAAGATTTCACAAATCTTATCCTCTAAAATTTTTGATTATTTGTCTCCTCTACAGATAAGGATCCAATTATTACTCATTCCATACACCATATATTTTTCTCCGTAGAAAAATTGCATGGTTGAGCAAACTGATTTAATTCCAAGGGCTCGCCTGTAAATCATCCATTTTCTATTGATAGTGGACATCTCTTTAAAAATCTGAATCTCCTTGAGTGGATTCCCATTATTTTTTCGAATAGTGACAAGATGATGTTCTCCATACCATTCTGGTTCTTTATACTCAGGACTGATAGTATAGAATCTCAATTCAACTGGTTGTTTATCACTGTATTTTTTGACACAGTTAACAAATTCTCTGTCAAATTGTTCAATTTCTTTTAAATCTGCTCCTGGGAAGAGTCGATCTAAGAATCCAAATGTTGCTAATTTTCGAACAATAATAGGATCAGCATCTTGAACTGCACTAATCCTTGGATAAATCGCCGTTGGAAGGGCTGTTAAGTAAAGAGAACTTCCTTCTCTGAAATTATATATCCATTCTGAGAATTCGTAATACTCATTCTCCATAGGATGTAAATTGGTTCTAACATGATGAGTTGTAATTATTCCCTTTGGTAATTTAAGGTCACCGGTGGATAATTTTTTATTTTCTTGGAATTCACTGATAACAGTAGGTTGTTCCAATGGGCCTTTTGATAAGGATGTTTCACCTAAAAGATGAGTGGCTCATTTTCCACTTATAAATTTTTCCAACAATTTGTCAATACTGACGGGTGATTGTTGTGGACCCTTTTTTATGACTTTTTCCTCTTGCGAGGTAAGAGAGTCATTTCTCTTAAATTTTGATTCTCCACTTGAGGCGGATGTATTAATCTCCCGAAATGGGATGTGACTAGCCTTTCGACTGTATTCACCTTTTTGTAAAGGAGGGTATTCCTGGCTGCAAGTTACAAAAAGTCTAAACATTCTGTCAATTTTTCAACTATTTTTTCCTTATTATTGTTTAATTTCTCAATCTTTTTTCCACTCTCAACAACCTTGTTTGATAAATCACACAAAGTTTGTCGAATTTCAAGATGATCCTCTTGGACAGCAAGATAATCTGCATTAAAATCTGTTAGAAGATTTTGTAATTCCTTGGTAAATGCTTCAATCTTTTCCATATTCATGATTCCTGCTCAAGAAATCAGCAAATAAGTTATCTTTTCCTTTAATATATTCAAATTTAAAATTATAAAAAGATAATAACATTTGCCATCTATGCAATCTTCTAAGTTGAGGTGAATTTGGTAATTTATTATTTACTAATCCATTAAGTTGAGTATTATCAGTTTGAACAATAAATTTTTTAGGTAACAAAAACATTTTAAATTTATTTATTCCTTTAATAACTGCTAATAATTCTTTTTCATTGGTTGAATAATTTACTTCAGCATTATTGAATGTTCCACTAGTATATCTACAAATTTCATTTAAATCAGTTTTTAATAAAGCACTCCAATATAAATCTGATGCATCTGTTTGTACAATTAACTTATCATTTTCATCAGGAAGTCTAAGTTTAGGTAAATTTTTACAATTTTCTTTTAAATTTTTAACACAAAGAGTATGTTCTTCATTCCATCCTAACTTATTTGATTTTCTTAATAATCTTTGCAATTTATTTCTTTTTTCTGCAAGTTTTTCTATAAATTCTTCAGCATATTTAAGACATCCTAAAAATTTCTGAATTTGCTGCTTATTTTCTAATTTATCAGGAAACAAAATTATTTTTTCTGAAATATGAGGTTGTAATTTTATTTCATCACTATTTATTATCATTCATAAGAATTCAATTTCATTTTTTGCAATTTCTGCCTTTTTTTGACTAAGTATTATACATTCTTTTGAGCAAAGTATAGCAAAACTTCTAAGATGTTTAAGATGATCTTCATATGTTTCTGAACAAACAAGTATGTCGTCAACATAAACAATAAGAAAATTATAAGTTTTAAAAACTTCATCCATTCTTCTTTGATAAATTTGTGGTGCATTTTTTAATCCAAATGGCATAACTATCCATTCATAATGTCCCTGAGGGGTACTAAATGCTGTTAATGGTATACTATTTTCTTCTAGCTTGATTTGCCAAAATCCAGATTTACAATCAAATTTTGAATAATATTTTTTATTCTTAGCTATGTTTATTAAGACTTCTTTATTTGGTAGATAATATCCGTCAAATTTAGTATTTTTATTAAGTTCTTTATAATTTACTACCATTCTAGGTTTTCCTCTTTTTATTTCCGCATGATTTCTAACCATAAAGGCAGGGCTACTATGAGGGCTATTACTTCTCCTTATAAGTTTTTGATTAAGAAGTTCCTGAATTTGTACTTGAAATTCTTCTTTATCTTCTTGATTATAAAGCATAGGTTTGACTCTAATAATGATTGTAGGTTCAAGTAATTCTATTTTAGCTGTAATTTTTGATTTTTCCCATTTTTCAAGTGGATTATCATTATAATTTTTTGCTAAAAGTTCTTTTATTTGGTCAAGAGTAATTGTTCTGATTGAGTATTTGAGTAATTTTGGTATAAATTCTATCTTTTCACCACGCTGAGCTGGCTGAATTCTGAATGATTTAAATTCTCTAGCAATTTTTAGTAAATGTCCACATGAGGTTCTTAATTGGATAGTATAAATATTTCGACTATATTGACTAAACTGTTGTAAAAAGTCATTTTCTAAAATAATATCACAATCATTTATATTATATTGATAAACATTTTTTACAGTTACTATTTTAGATCCTATGATAACTTCTATATTTTCATTTTTGTATTTTAATGATTCTTTTGCTCCAGTTATTCCTTGTAAAGTTAATTGTTGTTTGTTTTCTATCCATTTTGGTAATAAGAATTCTTTAAATACAGTTATTTCAGCTCATGTATCTATTAAAGCACAAGTAGTTATTTTTGTTTCGAATACAGTTATTTGTATATATACACTTATTGGAAATTTTATTTTTCTACTCATTTTTCTTTATGACAATATGTAGTTATTTCTTGATGTATAATAAGAATTCCTTCTTTGTCTATTTTATAATTATCTAAACTATCTAAGAAAGAATTTCCTAATAATATTGGATGTTCATCAAAATTCATATTATTATCTATATAACATTCTATGTTTAATAATAAACTTCCAAGTTTAATTTGAACTTGTCCTATTATATCACAAGAGTTTATTTTTCCTTCAAAATCTCTATAACTATAGGGTTCTACTTTTTTCTTTTTAATTCCTTCATCTATTAGAGAGCAAATATGATTTTGACTTGCTCCAGTATCAATAAGTATTCTACTTTCATTTATCCATTTATTTCCATTAAAGAATTTTCCTTTTATTCCATAGACATTACTATTTTTATTTTGTTTTATTTTTGAAATACTATGTCTTGAAGTACTACTACTTCCAATAATTATCTTATTTTCTTTATAAGTTATTTGTTTTGGTATTAAAGGTTGATCAATACTTATGGCATCATCATGTCCTATCTCAAAATTTTCTATTTCTTCTATATTTTGTTCTCTAGGTAGAATTGCTTCTCCTATATCTCTAAATTCTTCATCGATTTCTATAAATGATTTTTCTATATATATATTTCCATAATTACTATTTGTATAACAATATAATCCTTGATATAATATAGTAAAGACCTTATTATCGTCTTTTAGTATTTTATTAGGCATCTTAAAATGTAGACTAAGACAATCATCTAAATTTTTATCATTTATATGTACACAATATCTTGGATAACAAGTAAATTTTAATTTTTTATATGCTAAGTTTCCTTTAATTATTCCCAAATTTCCATTTTCTGCGGTTATACATCTTTCATCTTGTAAATTAAGTATTATAGGACTATTAATTCCTTCTTTAAAACATGATTTTATTATTATTTGTACTCCAGCAAGGTAGACATAAGATATTTTATTTCTTTTTTCTTGTTTTAATTTTCCTAGGAATTCATTAATATTTCTTTTGGTTATTAAATTTAGTTTTATTTTTCCATGTGTATGTTTTACATCTATGGCTTTTTCTATTTCGTGATATTCATTGATAACTAGCTTTTTTCTTTTAAAGGCTGAACCTACCATATTAAATAATCTATTTTCTCCTGGAGGCTTAAGATTTAATTCTGCTTTATTTATTTTTCTAAATTTTTCTCAATCAAATTTTCCTTTTAAAGCATATCCTTTTATCCCTTCATAAACTTCAGTTTCTATATCCTCAGTATTTTCAATTTCCATGATCTCTAGGACTCTGATACCATCTTAGGGGGGGTTTATGCAAAAATACTGTTATTAACAAAAATACAAAATCAATATAGAATGTTTTGGACTTAATTAAGGTGGAAAGAGTTGATGGTGAAAGTTTTAAATTTTTAATTCCGAAGGAGTTTGTCGAATCCTAAATTAAAATTTTTAAGGACTAAAATAGAGTTTATTTTATAATTGAATGACTTGTTTTGAAACCATTTATATTGAGGGTATTTTAGGAATTTTAAAACTTTAAAATATTCAAAGGCCAAAATGAATAAATGGCCTTGTTTTTTAGGCTATTTCCAAGTATTTCCCTGCTGATAGGAGAGGAACCACAAAGTTCGTTGTGTTAGGATGTGTTACAAAGACAGTGTCTGTGCGAACTGTCGAGAACGGTATAGACATTCTGTTGAGAACGACATCTTAAACGATGGGATGGAATTTTGTTTGTTTAATTCGTGAGCCGTTATTTATCTCTATCTTATATTCATCATGGTTTTGCGCATATTTCGTAATGATCATTAATGAAACGCGAGGGCAAGCATGTCCCTTCAGCACCGTTTAACCCGTAAAAATTTGCTATCTGTTTGAATTGTTGAGAAATACAGAGACTATCTGTTGGGGTCGACAGATGAAGTGTCAGGGTGTGCTGCAAACAATGTCATGTTGGTTTCAGCACACACGATAGTAAATCGACGTGAGGATACAGATGATCACATGCGATACGTACGAGCAATAATGAAATGAAAATGCACATGTAAGATGAGAGAATGCCACTGATAGGGTTTAGGACACCATGTAGATTTACAAACAAAACAACGTAATTATATAGAGCAATGTTATGTGGGTTGCGTTACATTGGGGTTCGTGCATGTGGTCCGGTTATGTAGAGATATTATGCTGATGACTTATGTCCTCATTTTGTACATTTTGGTGAACATGCCATACGACAAACAAACAATCCGATCAATTTGTATCCATTGCCATGCCAAGACTTAGGGGCTCGACTTCTAAAACAGTAAAGCAAATAACAGTTTCATTATAAACCGATATGTACCAACATAGGTCTTCATCTTCGTGTATTTCAAGCGGAGGTATATTCAAGTTCAGGACTTTAACTTCAATTCAATTTCAGTGCAGGGATCAAGAATGACGAGTTTTTCCTTCAACTATAAAGCAAGTTCGGCTACCGTAATATTTGTCGGCACTAAAATGGAAGTGGTTTTATCCCCTCTCCATTTCCATTCATCGTCCACATTTACAAAATTTCCCCTCGTAAGAGATGATGAATCTCAAGTCATCACTCATACCTGAAATGTTGGGATTACAACTGTAAGAAGTCTGCACAATCAATATATCGACATTGAATACCATCACATGTGATAAACACCTAATCAAGGTTTTCAACAGTTCTCAAGTGTTGAATTCGACAATTAAATTGTGTATCCCGACAGTTTCGAAATTGTCGAATTAGTCAATTTAAATGTTGGGGCCCGACGATTTGAAACAAGTTATTCACCCATTTTAGTAGGAATTGCCGAGAACGTTTAAAAATAGTTATTTCATATATTTCTAGGATGAGATTATTCTAAAATATTAATGGTGATAATCAATTCTCATTCAACATGACAATGTCTTTTGAAAATAAATAAGTAAATGCTTCATTAAATATGGAATCGGTCACATTTAGTGAACGATTCCATATATCTTTACCGTAAAAAAATTCAAAACCCAAAGAAATCAATGAGTAATAGTATCAAAAATTGAAAATTAATATCACCATGTTGTATTTAACATTTACAAAATAATGAGTTATGAGATAAAAACATAAACAATTTGTAATAGTTTTTTATTGCAAAAAAAAAAAAAAAAAATCAGAACTTGAAAAACCTTTTCCCACCACTTAGGAGGGAAAATGATTTCCACAAAAGCCTTGAAAATGTGCACGTGTGGGGGGAGGTGGGAAAAAGTTTTGCAAGAAAATTAACCATATCAAACACTTAAAAAGTTAGAAAATGAAAAACCAATTCCATATTCCACCCTATCAAACACAGCCTAAATAATCACTCTTACTAAGTACAACTTACAGTTTTAAAGTACAATCTGCATAGTAGTCAACAATGGCTAAAGCTACTCATCCATCTCTTTTCCTTTCCTCATTCATTTCATTTCAGGTAGATATGCTATGTTTACTTTTACTCTCATGTGAACCTCGCCCTTAAAGAAGCATAAAACCTATGTAAAGTGACATTTCTTTTGAATTATCATTTACTTTTCCTAGAGTCTGTTCGGTAGAGATTAAAATCGAATTAAAATTGAAAAATTAACCGTTATTGTTGACTTTTATTATACAAGTGAGATTCAATAACGACTATATTTTCAATTTTAATTCGATTTCAATCGGTACCAAACATGCTTTTAATAATGTTTCTGCAGTTGGAAGCCTAATATCGGCGAACAAACATGTAATAGAAATGAACAAAAAGAAATTGCCCGACTCCAAATTTGTCGAGAATTGTGTGGTTTTGTTGCAGAAAACGTGATGTTAGGGCTATTGTTCAATAAAATCGTAAGTGCAGAGCATACACAGTTTGATAGTTGACTAATTTAACCTGCCTTTATCTAACTACTTTCTTAGAAATTCATAAAGAATAGAGCCCTTTTTTGTTACTTTTGATCGGCACTCTCGCTTTGAACCGCCAAAAAAACAAAATTTTTCATAAATACTTCCAAATTTTTGTTTTTGTTTTATTTTATTTTTTACTTATTTAAAAGTGAGAGAGATAAATACGTCTTTTTACTCTAAATTAACAATTTTTTCTAAACATAAATTGCGAAACTTGTATTAATTTGAGAATTAGAGCGATGAAGGAAAGCCAGAGACGTAAATGTAATAATGAGTAAAAATTGTGAACTTTTCGTACAATTAGAAATTAAAATGTGATTCGTTTATTGAAAAATGCAATAGGAATATATTTGGCCAATTTCTAACAATTAATTTCTCTCCAAATGACCTCAACACGGTAGAGCTCCGAACGTCAATAGGGTAAGATCGACATTTTTATTCCCCAACAAAAGACCAAAGGGTGGTTATATTGTCACCACATTTTTTACTTGTTACACCACATTATGGATACACCGCGATCAAAACATATTTTTGATAAACGCACTACAAGTGTTTTACGAATATAACCTTAGTCAAGTTAAGAAATAAAGATATAGTACGCCACATTCATGCCCTCTCTCATTTCTTCTCTCCCACCATTCTTGTTCTTTAACAAAACCTCATTTTCCTCACTTGAAAATCTTAAATTCTCATCATTGGCTCTTTATTGGTTAAGACTGGGAATTTACTTCAATGTCTGAGTATTAATACTTGAGTTGCAGATCGATGGACTAGTCATCCAAGGTCTCCAATTGCCAAGCAAGAGAGGGAAGATAGAATTGGATTCATTTGCAGATGTCGTCTGAATATGCACATTTCGTTGAATTTGAAATTGTATGATTTTTTCAAATTTTGTGAAATTAAGGGAGTTGTCTAAATATTTCGTTATTTGAAATATTCTTGAGATCGATATCGATTGGAATTGCTAGAAAGAACACATGAATTGAATCTAGATACTCAATAAAGAGATGAATTATAAAAATTTCAAAATATTACACCTTACACAATTGCCTACCCATATCTCTTTCTCATAGAGTAGCAAACAAGGGTGATGATACGCTTGAGGATATATCAGTAGAGCAAACTTCAACTGACGGGGAAAAAATCTCGACATAAAAATTACGAGTAAAAAGAAAGAAAAAAAATTAGGTTTATGTTTGTGATGGAACAATAATTTATTTTACTAAAAAGTATATTAAAACCCTAATTACGTAATTTTACCTAAGGCTATTTAAGTAAATAAACAAAATAATTAAATTTGTGGCGTAATTAGCATGTTTTTGGCCCCCATTTTTTTTTTAGGAAAAATTAGTTTTTGAATAGTGATTGATGGGAAAATGTGTGGTGGAAAAATGGTGAAAAATTTTAGATTTGTGTGTAATATTATTTTATTTGAAGAATGTGTAGTTAAAAATGAGTGCTGTAGAAAAATGAATGGAAAAAAAAAAAAAGAAAGAATGGGGCTCAAACATGGGCTTAATAAAATTCATAGTGGTAATATAATTGCCCAAGACCAAGCCTCCATAAATCCTAGCCAAATCTGTAGGGTTTCTTCTTCATCTTTGCCATTGAAAGAACTTGCGGGAATATACCAATTCGAGCCTTTTCTTTATTATGTGAAAAATGTCATGGCTTGGGCCATTTACTTTTATTTGATGGGCTTGTATTATTAGTGGGCTGGCCCAAAGCCCTTTAATTTTGGGGAAATTAGACTCATTACTCTAAAAAAAACTAATTAGATTAATGCACTTAACATAAATTTAACCTCTAATCACCGTAATTTATACGTCCCAAAACCCACCCCATTCAATTACATACACACACAGACACAAAGACTCAGCTTCGCTCACGATTGTTTCAAATTCATCATCAACATCATCCCGTTTTTCTCCAAATTTCAGTGGGCTTTGAAGATTCATTATATTCCAACATCAGTCATCCACGAATTCACACTTCCATCCATAAAAATTTCAAGAAATCAAAGGTAAATTGGCTCAACTTTATGGGTTTCAAAAACTTTCTTCTTTGTCTTAAATTCTTGCTCATGGTTGGAATTTTTTAAGTTTTGTTGGAAGTATGGGCATAATTGATGTTGGTTTTGTGGATTGGTTGTGGAATATTTGGATTGAGCATAGAATCATGAAAAAACTTTACTCTTTTTAATTATTGTGCATATCAAGTGTTCGATTAATTGGTCAAATGCATTTTTGTGTGAATTATACCATGATTTTTGTATGATACATAGAATATACACACATAAACACTCACATGTCATTGTATCTCTCCATTTGCATGAATTGAATGACAATTTAGGAAGAAGCATATTCAAGCCTACGTCCTCCCATATGTCCCCGCGTCCCCTATTTGAGTCCCTACTTGCAGTCCCAGTTTTCTGCTTATTGCTAATTTAGAGTTGCTATATCATATATGAGTAACTAATGGTCGTTCAGTCATGTTAACTTGTTATGAGGAGAAGCAGGAGGCCAATTGAAGTGGGGAAGAAAGGAAAGAGCAAGACAAGCAGAGGAAGAAGGAAATGCAGCCAACGAGTTCCCTAAAATCCAAATCCAGAACAGAAAGATCATTTTACACTATTGTTTTCTATTATAACCTGTAGATGGAATTTGGAGAATGTTGTGAATGATTATTGTGAAAAAAATCCACCACCACCTCTAGGTTATAATAGAATGTTTCTAGGGAAGGTAAACGGCTTTTATGGATGAGCAGAATGTTTCAGCTTATATAGAGACACCATTTTCTGCATTTTTACTGCAAAGTTTTACAGTATGCTGGTCCTTACTTTTCCTTAGCTTTGGAGTTGTACAAAACTTGTAATCTTGGAACTTCTCGGTTCTTCTTTCTCTGCTGGTCTATGATTTTGTCTGTGAATTTTTTTGGTTATAAATTATATTTGCGTTCTGATACTTCACAACTTGTTTTCCATTTTCCACACAATTAATGTTATGGATGTAAAGGGGGAAATATTTGTTTTCCATTTTCCACCTCCTATTCTTGATTGCTAACTAGTTACTGCTTTTTTTGAGTTTCGATTATTTTTTTATAGTGTTTGTCACTATTTTCTATTATTTTTTTGATTTTTTGGTCACTTTTTTTTACTAACAAAATTATTATTATTATTATTTTTTTTTATAAAAGTGAGATTGTCACACTTACTTAATTTTATGCATTATCATCTAGGGATGTCAAAATTGATCGTCAATTTTATAAAAGTGACATTGTGTCACTTTTTTAAATTGTTACTTTTCTTACTTTTTTGTCACTTTTTAAGAAAATAAAAAAAAATGAAATAATATGTTATATTTTCCTAATATAATCAGCATGTGAATTGACATGAACGTGCTGATTATTTTAAGAACATGATTACTTGTGCTGCATAAATGAATGATGTTATTTTGGTATTTGTCACTTTTTTTAGTTTGTATCACTTTTTGAGAGTCAATTTTTTTTTTATATAAAAATTGTCACTTTTTTTAAAAAGTGACAATTTTTATATAAAAAAAAAAGTTACATTATATCACTTTTTCATTTTACACAGTATTTTTTGCTTCCTAAACACTTTTCATATAATTTTTCGGTATATCCCTAATTTTTTGAGAGTATTTTTGTAATTACCCTTTTAAATTTGGGATTCTTTGTTAAAACACCCGGTCAATCAATGTTGTTGGATAAAAAGACTTTTTCCAATGTTTATTTGTAATATAGCCTCAGTTAAAAAAACCAATAAATAAAGGGTATAAAATACCTAAAATAACCCTATCATGAAAAGACATAAATATCCTTTACATCCAATTAATTTCCCCAATTCTTCTCCAAGCTCTCCGTCTCCTGCTCATGTGCTTGCTTCCCCCCCTCCCCTCTCCACAAAATCTTGTTATTTATTATATTACTCATCTATATTTTCCTACATTTTGAGTATTTGAATAAAATTTTGGTTTCTATATTATCTCTATTAAAATCTCTAAATATTTGAAGAAAAAAGAAAGGTATTTTTGTAAATCTCATGTACATTGATCATTTTATTGTTGAATATAATATGAAATGATATTTTCGCTGATTTTTCTTCACAGTTGGTTGTATTTCTGTATTGTCCGCAACTATTGGACGAATTGCAGAACAGAACGACAATCCAGTCGTTTTACGTAGTGTAGAACGACACTACAGTCATTATCGTCCATATAAAATGAAAATAGAAACAATATATGTTATGATGTGTGTTCTTGATAATACAATGTCGCTACTTTAATAATTTAAATATGAAAGCTATTTTCATATTACTTTGATATATGTTTGAGTAAACTATTTAACTTTTTTCTTGTATTTGCAGCTATGGATTCTGTAGAAATGATATGAGTACAAGTATGCTATTTTGTTGAGTTTAAAAAGATTGAAGAAGGCAAATGGACATGGATTTATGTAGGAAATACTAAAGAAAATGTGGATATTCTTTATGTTTCAACTAACATTTCGTTTTCAAAAACAGTAACGACACTTGTGTCGTTTTCAAAACAGTAACGACAGTTGAGTCGTTTTCCTTTTCCTATATTAAGTAATGCACAAATCTCGAAAACGTCGTAATCAGTGTGTCCAACCTACAGCTTAAATGAGTTCATCTTATTGATTATCGTGGTTGGGACAGGTCGTGGCTCATCGTACTCGTATTTAGAGGTAGAACGGCACTTGTGCCGTTTTCAGAACAGTAACGGCAGTTGTGTCGTTTTCCTATATCTTGTTTATAAAGTAATGAGCATAACTCCTGAATGTTGTAAGTGGTCTGTTCAATTCGCACCTTAAATGAGTTCAGATTATCGATTATCGTGGCTCGGATGGGTTGTGGCTCTTCAAAATCCTGTTTAGAGGCAGAATGACACGAGTGTCGTTCTGTTGATTTTTTCAATATTTTGTAAGTGGCGTGTTGAGCCTTCAACTTAAATGAGTTCATTTTATCGATTATTGTGGTTCGAAAGGGTTGCGGCTCTTCAAAATCGATTTTAGTGGGAGAACGACACTTGTACCGTGAAACGACACTTGTGTCGTTCTGTTGATTTTTCTAATATTTTACTACTTTTCAAGGCAAGGACATCAATGATTGGACTCCCCCAATCTTATAAAGATGAAAATGTTGATTGTGTGACAACTAACGGTGGAATTGAAATGGAATATGAGGTATCAAACGGTAAAATCACAAGTATTGATCTAGATTCGTTTGAAAGTATAAGTAATGAGCATAACTCCCGAATGTTGTAAGTGGCGTGTCCAGTCCGCACCTTCAATGAGTTCAGATTATCGATTATCATGGCTCGGACGGGTCGTGACTCTTCAAAATCGCGTTTAGAGGCAGAACGACACTTGTGTCGTTCTGTTGATTTTTCAAGTTTTTTTGCTACTTTTCAATCAAACGACCTCAAGGATTGGACCCCCAACCTAATAAAGACGAAAATGTTGATTATGTATAACTAACGGTGGAAATGATATAGAATATAACGTATCAAACGGTAAAATCACAAGTCTTGGTCTAGATTCGTTTGAAAGTATAAGTAATGAGCATATCTCAAAAAATTTGTAAGCGGCGTGTTCAGATCGCAACTTAAATAGGTTCCGTTTATCGATTATCGTGGCTAGGATGGGTCGCGGCTATTCAAAATCATATTTATTGACAGAACGACACTTGTGTCGTTCCATTGATTTTTTCAATATTTTGCTACTTTTTAAGGCAAGGACATCAAGCATTGGACCCCCCAACTTAAGAAGGACGAAAATATTGATTGTGTGGCAACTAGCGGTGGAATTGATATAGAATATAATGTATGAAACGGTGAAAGCACAAGTCTTAGTCTAGATTCGATTGAAAGTACAAGAAATTGACATATCTCAAGTATTTTGTAAGCGGTGTGTTCAACTTGCAACTTAAATGTGTTTCATTTTTCGATTATCGTGGCTAGGATGGGTCGCGGCTCTTCAAAATTATATTTATTGGCAGAACGACACTTGTGTCTTGGAATGACAATTGTGTCGTTTTGTTGATTTTTCCAGTATTTTGCTACTTTTCAAGGCAAGGACATCAAGGATTGGACCCCCCCAACTTAAGAAGGACGAAAATATTGATTGTGTGGCAACTAGCGGTGGAATTGATATAGAATATAAGGTATGAAACGGTGAAAGCACAAGTCTTAGTCTAGATTCGGTTGAAAGTACAAGGAATGGACATTTCTCAAGTATTTTGTAAGCGGCGTGTTCAACTTGCAACTTAAATGTGTTTCATTTATCGATTATCGTGGCTAGGATGGGTAGCGGCTCTTCAAAATTATATTTATTGGCAGAACGACACTTGTGTCGTTTTGTTGATTTTTCCAGTATTTTGCTACTTTTCAAGGCAAAGACATCAAGGATTGGACCCCCCAACTTAAGAAGGACGAAAATATTGATTGTGTGGCAACTAGCCGTGGAATTGATATAGAATATAATGTATGAAACGGTGAGAGCACAAGTCTTAGTCTAGATTCGGTTGAAAGTACAAGGAATGGACATTTCTCAAGTATTTTGTAAGCGGCGTGTTCAACTTGCAACTTAAATGTGTTTCATTTATCGATTATCGTGGCTAGGATGGGTCGCAACTCTTCAAAATCGTATTTATTAGCAGAACTACACTTGTGCTACTTTTCAATCCAACAACCTCAAGGATTGGACCCCCCAACTTGGGAAGGCTGGACGTGTTGATTATGTGACAACTAACGGTGGAATTGTATTAGAATATATGGTATTGAACGGTGAAATCACACAAGTCTACATTGATTTTGTTTGAAAGTATAAGCGTTGAGCATATCTCCCCTATATTCTAAGAGACATGTCTATCCTACAACTTAAATGAGTACATCTAACGAGTTCATCATAGCTCGAACGGGTCGGGGAGCTCTGCACGGTTGTTTCAAGGCAGAACGACACTTGTGCCGTTACATGACAGTTGTGTCGTTCTGTCGATTTCATCAGTATTTTTCAACTTTTCCAACAGATCGACCTCGAGAATTGTGATTTGGACGAGTTAAATGAGTTCCGTTTGTCAATTATCCTGATTTGGACGGGGTCGTGGTTCTTCAAAATCCATTTTAGAGCCAGAAACGACACTTGTAACGTTTTCAAAACAGTAACGGCAATTGTGTCGTTTTCTTTTTTCCTCTTGATTCATTAATGAGCATAAATTTTGAATGTTGTCAGTGTCATGTTCAGCCTGCAACTTAAATGAGTTCAACTCATCATTATCGTGGTTCAAACGGGTCGCGATTTTTCAAAATCGATTTTTGATGCAGAACGACAGTTTTGTCGTTCTAGTAGACGTTCTCAAAGCAGTAACGTCACTTTTGTTGTTATGTTGATTTCTCTAATATTTTGCTACTTTTCCAGCGGAACGACGTCAAGTATTGGACTCCACAACTTAAAAAAGTTGACAAACTGATTGTCTTTTTGATTTTTCAATCTAACTTGCTTATTTTGGTACGCAAATCGTCGTCTTCAATCCTCTTAGTTAAAAAAAAAATTCGGGAGCTCCGCCCCCGAACCCCCGGGAGCCCGGGAAGGGGGCCTGCCCCCTCTATCCCCTGCGTATCGATTATCGTTGCTTGGACGGGTCTTGGGCCTAAGAAATCATGTTTAAAGGCAGAACGACACTTGTGTTGTGAAAATGGCACTAGTGCCGTTCTGTTGATTTTTCCAGTATTTTATTACTTTCTGTCGATTATCGTGATTCGAACGGGTCGAGGCTCTTCAAAATACATTTTAAAGCCAGAACGACACTTGTGCCGTTTTCAAAACAGTAACGACAGTTGTGTCGTTTTCTTTTTCCTCTTGATTAAGTAATGAGCATAAATTTCAAGTGTTAGTAAGTCCATTATTACAGGTCATTTCGTGGAAAAAATTAAATTACAGCAGAAAACGACTGTAGTGTCGTTTTACGTCGCGAACCTTTTTGAGCAACAACAGATCGAATTGGTGCATTATTGGTCGATGTTAAGTCATGATGTTCGTCGTCTGGGTAAGTGCTATTCACTGGTGGTGGTGCGCGACCATGGGTGTCGCCGGAGATAGGTTTTCCGGCAGAAGAAGAGTACGCCGGAGCCATTTACAATTGATTTCATTACTCCTTTTCTTGATTTTTCTCAATATTAATGTCAAAGCCAATAATTTTGTCGTTGAAGAAAACGTTGATTCACAAATTTAGAATCTTTCAAGTTTTTGGTGGATTGAAGATGATGAAAAGGAGGAAGAAGAAGACTTTAATTTAAAAAATGGAAAAAAGAAATGAAGCAAAATGACGGAATGAAATAAGAGAATTTAATTAATAATTGAAGGATAATTTTGTCATTTTATCAATAAAAATATTTTGATTTATTTTTTTATTTTTATTAATGGTCAAGGGCCATTTCTCCAAAATCATTGATGAGCTGGGTCATCTGGCCAAATTTCCCTTATTTTTATCTATTTTCATCCAATTTCTCAATAAAAAGCTGTGAAATGATGAGTATACCCTTCTATTTAAATAAAAAGGCTAAAAATTTAATTGCAACAATAGTCCCAATTTTTTAAAAAGTGCAAACGAGTCACGAATAAATTATTTAAAAAATTTAGAAATTAATTTTATTTCTTTTTTAAAAATTGCAAACGAGTTCCAAATAAATTATTAGAAAATCAGAAATTAATTTATTTTTTAAAAAAGTGCAAATGAGTCCCAAATAAATTAAAAAACAAATTCTTCAATTTTATTATTTTTTTTTTAAAAAAAGAAGGGTATATTTATCATTATTGAAAAATTGGATGAAAAATGATAGAAATGATGGTTTGCGCAATTAAATATGAAATTCTTCAATTTTATTATTTTTTTTTTAAAAAAAGAAGGGTATATTCATCATTATTGAAAAATTGGATGAAAAATGATAGAAATGATGGTTTGCGCAATTAAATATGAAATTAAGGGTGAAAATGTCAAAAAAAATGAAAGGTAGGGACGTTTTATTTCCGTTATAATAGTGAAAAGTAGGGGCATTATGTGCTAATTACCCTTTCAATAATTTCTTTAGGACTCATTTGCGCTTTTTAAAAAATTTGGAACTATGATTGCAATTAGTTTTTTTTTTTTAATTTTGTTTTTTTTAAAGAGAATGGTATATTCGTCATTTTACAATTTTTAATTGAGAAAATGGATGATAATGACCTTTTGATAAAAAGTGAAAATAAGGGTGAAAATACCCAAAAAAATGAAAAGTAAGGACGTTTTCCACAATAACAGTGAAATGTGGGGATGTTATGTGCTAATTACCCCTAAATTTGTTAAGAATTTCTATTTCCTGCCATGATAACAGTAAGCAACAAAATGGGTGGTTAAATGCGATCCTGTACTGCCCCATTTCTAAAAAATTGACTAGCAGTTGACAGCTTAACATCATCATACCAAGGGAATATATAATTCTTTATGCTTATGACCGAGAAGGAAGATGAGGATGTGATGTATTACTTAGTGCTTGCTGTAGACTTGGAGGCCCTTCATGTTGTAGTTGTTGAAAAATTAGATCAGTACGTTCTGTAATATTTGGCTGAAGGCAGAAGATGAAGAATTGGAGAAGTGGATAAATCTGATACCCATATTGAATATTACATCGCATTTGATAGTTCAGGACTTGAGGTTTTTGACACTAACAATTTTAATTGTAGTTTTCCTTTGAAGCTTAAATGTATGCAGGGGAAACATTTAGGCGAATTTATGGAGTCCTGAAACAAAGTCATTAGAAGTTTGATGTGCTTAGTCCAATAGATATTAAGAATTGAAACATCAATTTTTTTTCTTATAAAGACAATTTTCTAGTCTAGATTCATGCTGTATGTTGTATGTGATAACCTATTGCTGGTATGGTAGCCCATCAGAATATCAAATGGAGGGTGTATGCCTTGCTATTGTTTATAAAAACCTTTTTGAGGCTTACGCTTGAAGTGAAAGTGCTTTGTCTGACTTGAAAAGTTTTAACAGAAGAAGCGCTTCTACAATGAGCAGAAACCAAAGCTTTTCCAAACAGGCCATTACTATTCATTTCCACATTGAGTAGCTGACTATCTTCTGCTTCCAGGTTTGAGAGAGAACGTACATGTCCTTTGTGCCGAGCTTTGGTGAAACCTGTGGATCTCAGATCATTTGGCGATGGATCTACAAGTCTATTTTTTCAGTTATTCTAAACTGCCACTAAGTATAACTGGGAAGTTTTCTGCTTTGAAGCCTAAATCGTCATCCAGAGCAGCTAACTGTAACTATTAAAAAGTCTTGTTCGTGATGTTGAAACTTAGTCTGGAGTCGGCTTTATCCGTTCTTGTGTTGTAACGAGAAATGTATGTAATGGGTTCCTAAAGCAACAGGAGATACATTTATACGATATATATACATATGTAACAGTTAGAGCATATATGAAAGCTTTTCGAGTTAGAGTCACTCTCTCGCTCTCTGATTGCCATATCTGTATGCGTAAGATGGTCCTTCGTTTCATGTATGATGTATGTTACTTCTGTGAAAATACCTATAATCTGCAAAAACAGTTTAACGCTGCCGTCGTGAAGAAAATTTTTTCTTTCGAGAAATAGATTTTCTTGTCAACTAAAGTTAGAATATCATCAAACAGCCTGAATTTTGGCAAGAAATGTGCTGTTAAATGTACCCCTCGCCATGTTGTGTAGTAGTTAGTAAGGGTAATAAGCTCTGATTTAAGGTGGAAGTTTATTTAAATCTTATTGAAGGTACAAAAATTGCTCTTCGAAATTAGTTGAAATTGTTTGGATGGAACACAAAGTAGTGGTAATTTGCTGCTTACAAACCAAAGCGTGAATGTTTTAAAAGAAAGCTTGATGACAAACTAAGGCAAGCAAACATGATGGCAAACATAACTAAATAATTTAAAAATAGTTGAGTACTTGTTCATTTCCAGAATCTTCTTCCCCTGTTAACTAAAAAGAGGAAGTGAAAGAGAACTAACGTGAAAAAAAAAAAAAAAAAAAAAAAAAAAATTTGATGAAAAGTAAGAATTCAAGACTTTGAACTAGGAAAAAAAATCAATGCCTTTTTGATTCATTCATTGTTTCTCGCAGCATTTCCTTTGCCTCACTAGAGCTTCTAGACAAGGCTGGCAGCATTTCCTTTGTCACACTAGTGCTTCTAGACAAGGAGATCTCTGTAGATGATCGTGGAGATATTGGAGAAGATGGGGAGGCAGAGAGCGTCCTGGAGGCAGGATTAACTTCTGTAACCTCTTCAATGTCCTCGTCCAAGTAGACAACATCCTGCATTGTGAGTTGGTGATATTCCACAATCTCCCTCAAGAAGCGATTCTCTCGAGCATATTGAGAATTTTCATGAGCCAGGCGAGCTTTCTCGGCCAAAAGAGTTTCCAGTTGAAGGCGTATCTGAATTGTGGTTATTCAGCACCATTCAACTCAATTCACAGAAATACGGTACTAATATGATGTGATAGTCTGTGAATATAACTTTACAATAGGGTTGGTCCTAATTACATTATGCAGAAGGAAGGAATATAAAAAAATACCATGTCATCGTCTGCAGGGTTAACTCCCTTTTCACGAGACTCTCTAAGAATTTTATTCTCTTCTTCTAGCTGAGAACACCGCTCTTTTGCAAAAGCAAGATCTGCTTTGACAGTTTTTAGCTCACGAAGTAGTAGTTTTGCTTTTGCAGCCGTTGCCATTGCCACCTGTAAGCCAAAACAATGTCCAACAACAATGATATCACTGTCAAATTGATTTTAGGTAATAGATGCACAATAATCAGACATAAGACCATCTAGGGATCAAACAAAAGTTAACTAATTAACAAACAGCATATGTTGTATCATATCAATCGCGATTTAGATGTTTACCATCCACAGATGCAAGTTTAAATTTGTTGGTTTGACTCAAGATAGGTGAAGAAAAAGCTGTAGTAGTCATATTTGATAAACGCCATTTAAAGAATACTAATATCAGCTTTCTAATGATATATTAACTTGATTTCAATACTCAATACCCTTGAGTGCATGACCTTACGTCGCGAGATGCCTTGAGCTGAACTTCTTGGCTGGTTTGAGTCTGTGGTTGTGTTGATTGCTGCCAAGGACTGCGTACACCAGAAACCTGATTCTGTTCCTCAGAATTGAAATCCTTTCTCCTTATCTGTATTTTGCGTGTTTTTTCAACAATTACACGTCCTTCCTGGAAACAGATAACAGAACAAGATGCTGAATGATTCTAGGCTTTACAGAGACTTACATATATTTCAACTCTTTCCATTTTCAGATCATTTAGGGGATGTTCTCTTTACCGTTTTAAACCCGTTTTCTGTTTTCGATTTTCTTAAACAATGAAAACACGTTTACTTATTTATTTTCAAAAACGAATTTCCAAAAATGAGTTTAAAATTTACAAATAAAATCGAAGACGACAAAAATGTGATTTTGGATATTTTCAATTAAAATCAAGTCAAGATTTTCAAAACGCATTTTGGATATTTTCAAAATTCCACCACCGCCGCACCACCGCGACCACCACTGAACCACCGCCAACCACCACCCCCAACAAGGACTGCAGCGTTGCACAGTGTTGAGCGACCACCGCCAACCACCCACTCCAAGCGTGGCACTGCACAATTGATCCTGTCATCTCCATCAACAACACAAAAAAAGTTGTTGTAAGGGCAATGTCTTGGTGCTTCGTTTGTGGAGAGTCGCCAGAGTAAGTGGGAACATAGACGAGAGAGAGAGGGTGGTGATGGAGGGTGCAACGGGTCTTCACAGAGGGTGGTGATGGTTATTACTGGCGTCGAGAGAGAGTGAGAGAGAGAGAGAGTGGGTTTTGGGTTTTTTTCTTTTTTTTTATTATTTTGAAAAAAAAATTCAAAATAACAAAAAAAACACATTTTCAACGATCTCAAAATAAACATTTAAAACACAAAACTCAAAATGAATTCCAAATTCAAAACACAAAATTGAAACACGAAGAGAACATCCCCTTAGTTACTCTCTAACATATTAACGCACACCATAGTGTAATGTAAAATCAATCAAGGTGGACAGACATCAAAGAAGAAACAGAAGTTTGATGGGATTTTAGGTTGAGGTGGCACATGAATATGGAATTTGTCAATCTTAATCCAACAATTTATGGTGGGGTTTACCTCCAAAGCATTTCCAATAGTACCACCAATGTTGTTCAAGGAAGATGTAAATGCATCCAGTCCCTTTCTCAATGTAGGATTGTCCATCTTTTTGGAGATTCCAACATGAAAATAGAGAAGAAAGGATAAAAAGAGAAGAAATGGAAGTGCTGCACACTGTGATTGCCCACAATATATACAATAACTCAAAGTCAGAGTGGGAAAGTATCTTTACCTGGTCACCTCTAGAGGAATCGAACATTTCAGGCCTTGTTATGTCAAGATTATTTGATTGTGGGGAGACATTGTCATCATCGAGAATTGCTTTGGCTTTCCTTGCAAGAACTCCCCAAAAACTGCCTGCTTCATTTGAGCTTCTCATTGACGTATAGTCATAGATAGGACCTCCCTGTAGGGATCACATCACATAAGTAGATTTCAAGGTACAAGGAGATTATGATAGCTAGCTTCCAATCCATACCATGAAATTCAAAAAGGTACACAAGTAGGTTTAAAAATAGTTAGATGATCATTAATCAGACGCAAATCAAGATTCAATATCCAAATCAATTTGGACGAACCATAAAAGATCCGTTCGTCAGATTGAATACAGATTGTATAATATTGATGCAATAGAAGGAAAGCAACACCTTGGAATGTTGTTTGAAAGACGAATGGAAAGCAGAATTGCTGGCATAGGAAGAAGCATGAGAGGAGTCTCGATGGGCAGCAGAGGCCCTGATTGCCTGAGCCGCCAGGGATGTAGAAGAGTCAGCATCTTCAGGCGGATGGTATTTGTCTTCCTTGAAGGTGTCTGCCCTTGTCATCCCATGCCTTCTTCTGTACGCCATCCTTCCTCTATTCGTTTGGAGGGTCAACCTGGGCACCGCCACCACCTCAACAACAATGGAGTTTGATAGAAAGATTGAATGAATACAGATTGAGATAAAGAGAGATGGATATGGAATAGAATAATGTCAAGATGTGAATTCACGTCTAAATTAACAAACTCTCCACTTTTTAAGTTTAATTTGATCTTAATATTATTGTGTAACTAACTTAAAATAGAGTTGGAAATTAGTTTATATTAATATTATTCTAGAATTAACTAACTTACAATATAGTGGAATAAAATGACAAGTGTAATTAAGTTTTGATATGAGCCCGTTTGGTAGGAATTAAAATCAGATTAAAATTGAAAAATTAGCTGCTATTGTTGACTTTTATTAAATAAGTGAGACTCAATAACGACCATATTTTCAATTTTAATTGGATTTTAATCCCTATCAAACGGGGCCATATACGAAAGAGATATGAGCAAAACCGGCTCAAAATTTAGGCGAGTTAGCGGTTGCCGGAGGTCCCTAATCTTAGGGAGGCTCAAAATTTTAAATTTACACAATTTTGACATTTAATTTTATTTTAAAAATTGTTGTAATATTATCTCTTATTTTCTCTCTCTTTTATAACACGAGCCATGCAAGCATTCTTTCAGATTACAAGGACATCAATCATATATTATAATAATATGTTGAAAGTGGCCCAAATCCTATTCTAAGTACACGCACCCGCCTCGGTAAGTGTATCTATTGATTTATGAATTGAGCAGCATAGTCTGTAAAATTATTAATATTTTATTATATCATACTCCGACTGAAATTTGAGCTGCTTCTACATTATTCTAAAAAAAAAAAAAAAAATAACACATAACAAAGGTTTAGAGAAAAAAGAAATCATAGTTATAGTTTTATTTTCCGGTTAATTGTGTCCGTTTCTTGATGTGTGTAATTTAAACATTATTTGACGCGATCGACATAATTTATATGAGTTGAAAATTTAGGATGTCTATCTTCTTCTTTAAAAAAAAAAAAAGTTTGGTACACTCAGTAGTAATAACGAAATATGTTCTTTGTTTTGTTTTTAGTTAAAATTGCAAATTAAATATTTTTATGATGATCATAGAATATTTTTATGTCTTTAATCTGATTAAATATTTTTAGATATTCTTCTATAAATTCTAAATTAATAATTTATTATGTTGTTGTTTCTAAAGTAGCACAACATTATAATTAATATTCCAGAAGAATATTAATCGTAGATTTGTCTATTATAAATATTATTGCTCCTGAAGTAGCACACAATTATTAATATTCTAGTTAGATTTTACTTGCTTCCGAAAAACATAATTAAATAAAATAAATTGTGTTTTAACTCCTGAAAAATAAAATTTTATATAATTTGTTATTTCAAATAATAATATGTTATTGCTCTTTATTTAATTATGTTTTTCGAGAGCTCTTGGAGAGCATGACACTCCGATTCCAATATTTTAGAAGAATATTGATATATTGTTCTTGAAGAAGCAAATATATTGCTCCTAAAGAGCTATTGTTTTAAAATAATAGTTTATTGTTATCCATGAAATTGCACATCATAATTAATATTCCAGAAGAACATTACTTGCTCCTGAAAAACATGAATTATAATTTTCAATATTTCAAAAGAATATTAACATATTGCTTTTGAATGAGCAATAATAAATACAACGTACTCTCGAAGTAGCACATATTTCGAAGAATGTGTCATTTTGAATTCATATTTATCCTTGAACGACAACATGTAATTAATGTCATGAGAAAATTGATTAGTTTGATTACTTGAATAATAAATGATTATATAATATTTAATCATATTTTTCGAAATTGAATTATATCTTATATTAAACCAGAAGTTTAATTTGACTTTCCGATCAGTTGAATCATCACTGGATCAATAATTATGTGAAATTAAATATTCAAATGAATATTCAACGAAGAACGAGAAGATTCTTCAATCCAATGGTTTCTTATAAATTATTTGTTCTATTTATCGACAATTGATCATTATATATCAATAATTAAAATAGTGATTGAATTCTATATATTTTTGAAAATTTATTAGTGTGATATGTGGGGCCCCATCACCCTTCATGTTGACCATCTAGATATTATTTGTATCTAATAGATTTGATACAAATATTAGATGATTGCATGGTGTTCGCAACCTGAAATTTGTGAAAGTGATACTCAAATTATGAGCATGATTTTCAGATTATACAATTAAGACAATGTGTATTTTTAATACTAGTGATCCTAAATCTCAATTTTTTAATAATTGGTTAGTTGAGATGTCGATAAATGATTTAACATTATTGTTTGTTAAACGTCTCCAATTAATTTAATTAAGAACAAAATACTTTCAATTTCAGTTTAGGGAAAACCATTCCACATCATGTCAACATCATAGTTCTCCTACTTATAACTTGACTTATGGTCAGAGCTTAATTTTTCCATCAAATTATTTCGATAGTGCTGTATATGTAAGATTAATCCACCACAATGCACTGAGATAGAAAGTAAAAAAAAATGCTGAAAATAAATGGGTAGCATGAACCCTTATCCTAAATGGATGATATTTGTAAAATGATTGTCAATTTGATTTGACAATTCTCTCAGCATTAAAGGGATGAATTAAGAAACTAAAAATAATATACAAATGCATCAATATCTAAATCCTCGCAAAAGACAATTCGAACTAAAAGTTCGAAAGATAATTTATTTAGATACATTTACTGACCAAAGATATTAGCAATTTCACACATCAGTTTTAAATGCTCCAACTCGAGTTGACTCCTCGAAGGACAATTCGTTAATATTATATTTGATAAATTTATGACACGCCTGAAGCGTGATAATATTTGATTCTATTACAAAGTCCTCCAAACGAAAAATGAAGTAATTGGTAAAGATTGTCTTATTAAGGAGGTATATACTTTTAGTGAGTATTTAGATATAACATATTATAAAATCCCAAAAGAGGTTCAGGTACCTGAAATAATAAAAATTGAGATATCTCAATAAGTTATGTTATCATGAAAAAAGAAATAGAATCGAAAAAGATAAGAAAAAGTTGTCGACAACACTTTTTTACATGATGTATTGCATCATATTATGAATAGCGAAGAATCTAAATAAATTCGTTGAAATATATCGATTGAAAAAATAATTGGTCAAATAAAACGACATGATCAGACTAAAATTTACTAGAGAAACCTGAAATTTCTAGACTCGATCTTTGTAAAATTGAACTTACTAGAGAAACCTGAAATTTCTGGATCTACAGTCTGAACATCTAAATGTGTATACTTACGTGAAATAAATATAGAAAAAGTAAAGTCATAATATGAAATGTACGACTTTTCATAATGAATTTTGCGAAAACTTGTGTAAATAAATAAATTATCACGTGGTGGATGTAATCACAAGTGTCTGAAAATAATGAGATTTCAATAAATTATATATTATCTCATAAATTATGGGAGCGAAATAATGTTGTTATAGACATTATTTTCACCTTTAATGTGGCTCTTGATATTATGCAAGATGATGATCATGAACCACTGTATGTTAAATACTCTCAAAATAGAAGTGATTGGCCAAAGTAGAAAGAAGTCATACATGCATAATTGAATTCCTTAGAGAAACGTAAAGTATTTGGACATGTAATTCGAACACCTGAAAATGCAATTCATGTTGGATACAAATGGATTTTTTGTACGAAAGAGAAATGAAAATAATGAAATTATAAGATACAAGGTCCGACTCGTAGTTCAAGATTTCTCACAAAAATCAGGAATTGATTATAAGGAAATATATTTTCTCCGTAATGAACACCATCACTTTTAGATTCTTAATTATTTTGACCGTGTTACAAAAGCTCGATATGCGCCTTATGGATGTAATGACGGTATATTTGTATGGTTCACTTGATAGTGACATGTTCACGAAAATATGTTTCGAATTTAAATCACCGCAAGTGCACAATTCGTTGACAAGTAATAAAGTGAAAATCCTAGAATTTCGAGTATCGTTCCCACGAGGATTGATTTAACGTGATTATTATTATCTCGACCTTAACCGAATCTATTAAATCTAAGATGATTGTTCTAGATTTTATTATTAAACTATGACTAACATGTAAATTAAACTAAAATTACGACTAAATGCAAGAGTGATGGTTAAATGCAAAAGTTGAAAAAATTAATGTATGAAAAAGCGTACTAGGATCCCGAATCATCAAGAAAGTTCACTTTTAACTCCTGTTTCACAATTTGACAACACGATAAATTGGTTGAAGAATCAATGTTTCTAACTTATTAAATAATCTCTTTCGAATAGAATTGAACATATTCTAGCATACCATTTGACTATATCTCTATGACAAATGCAATATACAAGAATGCGTGACGTTTTGTAAACACTTAGAGATTCACATAAGGCACAGCGGTATATTTCTATCCCCTATCGGACCTTACGATGATTTATACCTTGTAGAATCTATTTCCCTTCTTTCGAATGCATAAAATAAATCACCCAAACTCATAAAACTATTGCGCATATAATTGTAGAGACAAGAAATTGTATATAAACCATTCAAAATCCATCAAACGTGTTTAAATATCAAATTGCAAAATAGAAATTAAAAGTTCACAATACGAGGTTCATCGTTCACCTAGCACATAAAAAGTCTAGCCTAGCATGAATAAAATTAAAGAACAATAAAAGCAATAAAGAGAAGACATCACCAAAGAACTAGAATTTAAAGTTTGAATCTTGAAGTGAAATTCTTGTTCTTACTTTTTTCCTTGCTCTTCAATGGTGTTTCTCTCTCTAAGAATGCATGAAAACCTAGTCTAGGACGAGTTTAGGCTTTTATAGTTGTCCTAGAATCATTACCATAAGAGTTGTAGTTGGATAAGGAAACAAAAGATTTTCTCGCCCAGATTACCCCTTGCTATAGCAACGTATATTTTCATGCTGTAACATGGGCAAAGTAAATGCTTCCTGAAAATCTCTGTTGAGGTCTGGGCTATAGCAAGGTATAATCTCATGCTATAGTATGGAAGAATTTTCGCTTCTAGTGCAAATTGGTCCCCAATCTTCTTTTCATTCCACTTTTGACTTTTCTTCCTCTTCCATCTTCTTCTAGTCATCCATAATATTGACAATTAGATCTTTAGCGAGGTTCCATGCTCGGTTCATCGTTCGGGTCAACTTATGAATAATTGCAATTTAGTTCCCGAACTTTCATTTCCTTCCATTTTGGTCATTTTCGCCTTTTTCGCGCACATTTCATTATTTCTATCAAAGTAAACCTACAAACACAATTCATATTGGATTAAGCCGTATTCAAGCATTTATATCAACAATTAATCATGTTTTGTCGTATAATTAAGTGCGCAAAACGCACTTATCATGACATATATATGAAAGTCCCTGAAGGACTTAAATTGCGTGAAACAAATTATACATGTCCGAGAACCATGCTCTCAATTAAACATCAAAGATCATTATATGGATTGAAACAATCCGACGCATGTGGTATAATCGCTTTAGCAAATATCTGTTGAAGGAAGGCTATAAAAATGATGATATATGCCCATGTGTTTTTATAAAGAAAACAAATATTGGATTTGCAATTGTTGCGGTTTATATTGATGACTTAAATTTAATTAAAACTTTTGAAGAGTTCAACAAAACTGTAGATTATTTGAAAAATGAATTTAAGATGAAAGATTTGAGAAAAACCAAATTCTGTCTTGGGTTGTAAATTGAACATTTTCCAAAAAGATTATTTGTTCATCAATCTACATATATAGAAAAAGTCTTAAAACGATTTTATATGGATAATGCACATCCATTGACATCATCTATGGTTGTTCAATCACTTGATATAAAAAATAATCATTTTCATCCACTTGAAGATGAAGAAAAGATTTTAGGTCTTGAAGTACAATACTTTAGTACAATTAGAGCATTAACTTATCTTGCAAATTGTACTCGACCTGACATAGTTTATTATGTAAATCTCCTTGTAAGATATATCTTTATACCAATATAAAGACATTGAAATTGTGTTAAACATATTTTTCATTACCTAAAGGGTACTATTGATTTGAGATTATTTTATTCTCAAAAGTCGGGATCTGCTTTAGTGGAATATGTAGATGCATGTTATCTCTCTGACCCACATAACACTAAATCACAAATAGGATATGTGTTTACACATGGAGGAACAACTATATCATGGAGATTTATGAATCAATAATTAACAGCAATTTCCTCAAATCACTCTGAAATTATTGCAATCCATGAAACAGGCCGAAAATATGTATGGTTGAGGAACATGACCCATCATATCCAAGTATCATGCGAATTAGTTTCAAAAAAAAAATAGTCCAACAATTTTATATAAAGATAATACTGCTTGTTTTATACAACTCAAAGGAAGTTATATCAAAGGTGACACGACGAAGCATATTTCTCTAAAATTCTTTCATACACATGAGATTCAGAAAAATGACGATATCAATATTCAATAAATTCGTTCAAGTGACAATGTAGTTGATTTATTTACAAAAGCACTACCAACATTTACATTTAAGAAGTTGGCTCACGAGATTGAAATGCGTCGACTCAAAGATTTTTCGGTGATTAACATTAGGCGGAGTAGCTGTACTCTTTTTCCTTCGCTTATGTTTTATCTCACTGAGTTTTCTTAACAAGGTTTTAATGAGACATCATTTATATTTAATACTCCAAAATAACTGTACTCTTTTTCATTCGTTTATTTTTTATTTTTTTTCATTGGATTTTTATCAAACAATGTTTTAACGCAACAGATATTCATTAATGTGTCATTCAAGGGGGAGTGTTGTAAAATGAAAGCAAATTAGGGTTTAATGTGAATGACATTTGTACCCATACAGTCCTCGATATTATTACTATATGTATCTCTATTGTTGCCCTATAAATATAGGGTTTTGATTCTCATTATTATACACAGAAAAGTTTATTGGCTTTTATTCTATCTTCTCTTTTCTCTATTTTATAACAACAATTATATAAGTTCTAGAACCAGAATCGAACCAAAATAGCCGGTTCTTGGTTCTATGAACCAATATCGTTTAACATTTAATTCGAATTAAATCAAACCGATCCATTCTATTTTGATTTGCTTGTTTCACATGTAAATGATAATTTAATTGTAGAAATCATTCTTATTTACTATCAACTTTTTACTAATGTACGATCAATTATTTGACTTTTGCTTTACTGAAACAAACTCAGTTCGATAAATATGGCGGAGCCATCACCTGATGAGGGGGTGCGGTTGTGTGTGCTAGCTTTGCCTGAGTCATTGTCGCCGGTCGAGAGCCATTGTCACTGTAGAAAACTTGAATACTTGAGGTTGGAGACAAAAGCAAAGTTGTTGGGCCTTTTTGTTGTTTTTAATTGTGATTGCGAGGGCCTTTTCCGTCATTTGGCCTCTTGGTTTTTTTTTTTTTTCCTTTCAAAAGGCCCATATGCCCAATCTTATATTTCTAGTTCATTTTTGAAGTCCAATTAACACCAGTTGTTGACTGCATCCAACTTCTTTTCCTCACTTCCACTTTCAGAATAAGCTCTTGGAATTCTCTCATCCCTTCCATCTCTCTCTCACTGATGCAAGATGGTTTGACTAACAATTCATTTATCTATAATATATTAAATATCACATCAAATGAAAATAATTTTTGAATGATTATTAACATACTATAATTCAATTATTTTAATAACATCATACTTTTCGTTTTTCAATATGTATTTATTTTATTTAACAATTTAGTTACCATCAATGTATATGCACATTTGACAGACTAATTTTACTTGTGTGCTTTTATTAATGTGTGAAGGCAAATGCAACTTGGTACACGCTTTTCTTGACACGATCGTTGACATTGTCTGTGTTGGTAAGTGTTTATTGGATGAAAAAATTGTGTAGACTTTAAATTGTCCAATGATGTGTTGCCACGTAACAAAGTGTAGAAGAAAATGTAAAAAATAATGTACATGTAGCATGATTGATGTATGAATTCTTTATTATTAATTCTAATTATAAGTTAATTAGAATTTCGCATTCAAGATTGAATTTCATTATTCAAGTCCATGTATACTAATTAATATTCAATTTTACTTAATTAGAATTAAACATCACATTAAGTGAGAATAATTTTTTGAACGATTTTAGCCTTACTATAATTCAATTATTTTAATAGCACCTTACTTTTCGTTTTTCTATATGTATCTAGCACTTGTTTGGTATGCATTATTTCTGAAATATATTTTTCTCTTATTTTCAACCACACATTTTTTAATAAAATAATATTACACGTAAACCAAAAATTTTTCTTTATTTTTGACTAACACATTCTCTATCAAATCACTATTTCGAAATGCATTTTTTGGCTAAAAACAAAAAAATGGGGCTCAAATATGTTTTTAATTTATTTAACTATTTAGTTACCATCAATGTGCATGTACATGAATTTCCTATTATTTATTCTCAATTACTAAACATTCACATTCATTTAATTAATATTCATCTTCATTTATACATTTTAATGTTATTAATTTTAATTATTAGTTAATTAGAATTTCATATTTAAGAATGCATTTTATTATTCATATCCATATATGCTAATTAATATCCAATTTTATTTAATTGAAAATTAAATAAATAATTTAACATTCATTATCACGTATATATTCAATTGTATTAATTCTAAATTAATTAACATTCACGTATATTCAAATATTACTTTTACAACATTTATAAAATATTTAATAATGACGTGCAACTCATGTTCAACATTGACTAATAGATTAAAGTAGAGGAAATGGTTGAGATTTTTACAGCATTTATAAAATATTTCATAACAACGTGCAACTCACGTTGAACATTGACTAATAGATTAAAGTAGAGGAAATGGTTGAGATTTTTTTAAAAAAATTTATTCAATTATTTATTTTTTCACTAGAGATCTTGTATATAAGCCCTTGTTTGAGCACCATTTTTTTTCATGAAATTGCATTTTTGATCAGTAATTCGACTCCATTTTAACCACACATTTTTCAATAAAATAATATTACACGTAAATTCAAATTTTTTTCTTAGTTTTAACCATACATTCTTCATTATAACACTATTAAAAAAATGTATTTTTTGAAAAAAAAAAAAAAAATAAGGCTCAAAACAACCCTGAAGTCATTTGTTGAACATAGGCTGATTGACCGCAACACTTAGAAATTGTGGATTCCAGTTTAATTTATAGGGTGATTTTGTTTGACAATAAATCATTATAAATTTTTTTTATATATAAATACACCACATTTTAATAATATTAAAGGTCATCAATCTTTATTCATTATCACATTTATATCCTTAATTTTTTTTCATCATCATGTTCTTATTTTTAACATTTCATTGATTAGAAAATTTTGTTTTTAATCATGTTTTTCGTCCAAAAATATTGTAAGGAGCTTTATATGAAGACCAAAAATTTAAAATATGGGGTAACAAATATAAATATTATTTGAAATATTTATATAATAAAGCTAATTGTGCAACCATAATTGACAACATTGATTGACAATCACGTGTTGTCAAAATCCAAACTTTTGATATACAAAACAATTTTTTAAATGGGTGAATATCACAATATCAAATAAGATATTGTCAACCAATATTTTCAACAAAGACTGTATATATAACATGATTCATATTTATATCCTCCAATATTTACAAAAAATATCCAATTACATACATTTATAGGGTAAATAGTACAAAACATCCCCACCTTTCAATGTTATTGTGCAAAATGTTCATACCTTTCATTTTTTGAGATATTCATCCATACCTTCCACATTTCATTATGCAAAAGGTCATTTTCAATCATTTTTCAATAAAATGACGATTTTACCCTCATATTCAAATAAAAACAAAAACAAAAAGATGAATAACCAACTGCAACTAAGTTCTTAAGTTTTTAAAAAATTCAAAAGAAATCGTAAATTCTCCACCACCCCCACTACCAAGCTGCCATGTAGTGGTGGTGGAGTCCGGCGAGTGTTGTGGTCGGAACGTCTATGGGTGACGGCTTGGTGGGATTGTGAAAGTAGTGGTGGTGAAAAATTTAGGACTTATCTGTAATATTTTGAAAAATATAGAACTATGATTGCAATTTGTTGTTTATTTTTCCTTTCATTTTCTTTTTATTTGAATATGAGGATAAAATTATCAATTTATTTGAAAATAGTTGAAAAAGACTTTTTGCGCAATGAAATGTGGAAGATATGGGATGAAAATGTAAAAAATTAAAAGATATGAACGTTTTGTACAATAATATTGAAAGGTGAAGACGTTTGTGCTATTTACCCTACATTTTATACATTCAATGTACGTTTCTTCGATTACCATACGAATCACAATACAAGACAATAGAGGACTGCTTTGTTGTCGTTCCAGTCCACACCAGACCAAACCCTAATAAAGAGGCAGAGATTGAAATCTCCTTTCATTTGATTCATTTCTAGTTCCTGATCAAAATCAAGAAAACCCCTTAATAGAACCTAGGGTATTGCTCATTTCAACTCCCATCTCACTATCGCCCACAGGTTCCTTCTTCTTTATTTATTCACGCCTCTTTTCTATTTATTTTTCCTGCCAATTTATTTATTTATTGAAGAATTAATCATATTTCACTACCCTGATGAATTCTGTATAGTGTTTATCTTCTCCTGTAATTAATTTTTGGGTCTTATTTCTTACATTTTATTTAATTCTGCAATCTGTGTACAAGTACAGCTTAGAGCTTTACATCTATAATTCGACAAAATATCTGTTTGTATTTCAAAAGCATTATCTGAATCTTCCCTTCCCAGTAAGTAAGCCTCTTGAATACATTGGTTTCATCATAATATTTGAATCCACTTCTCTTTTTCACTTTCCAATTTTCATCAGGAACATGGGTACTGAGGCATCTTCCAATCAATTAACAAGCCTAGAAATTCTTTCTAATGAAAGCTGTGGAATTGTAGAAGAAACCAAGAATCTTGTACAGCCGTCAGCCTCATTGTCCGCATCAACTGGAAATGGGAGTTCTCTGGAGCCTGTTACTCCAGATTCCAACCCAGAGAATGGAGACCAGTTCCATGGGTTCTCGTCCCCACTTACAGTCTATTCTTCTTCTCCCAATCTTCGTTGCTTCAATTCATACCAGAATAATCACACAAATTTTCTCAATGAAGATAGCCCTCGAACCCCAAAAGAGAGTGTTTTTGATCCATTTGCTCCTGGTCCTGACAAGCTCTTGCTAGCTCCACATCGTGGGAAATGTATGGAAGAATCAAGGATTAATGTTGTTCGACAGCTCAACTTCAACTCTACTGCAACTTTGGTTAGGGATTCAAATCATGAAGTCAATAAAGAGATCACCTTAGACGAAGAAAAGTTATTTGAGTGTGTGTATGTCACTCTCCTGGAAGCAATCATTTCAGAGCAGACTGAGGAACTAGTTGCCAAGGCACTGACTCAGGTTTCTGAGTCTGATGGATATAGAACACCTACTTCTGCACCACGCCTCAGTGGTGTTGCTGACACTTGTCCTGGTGCTCCAGTGAAGTCCACAAGTAAGTTTAGAGTCATTGATAAGGAGTTATGCAGAAAGCTTGAATTCTGACGACTGTGCAATAATGTGGCTTTTCCTGGGATTAAGAAAATTTAGATATTTGGACGGAATTGCTGTAGATTATAGAAAACTAACTTTTTATTGCATTAGGTTCATGTTCATTGATCTACCCTTGTATTTTGTACTGAATTAATGACACTAAATCATTATGTAAGCTATATACATGATTGTTCAATGACATATTTTGACAGATTAAAATTTTACTGTTTCCCTATGCAAGTATGTGCTTTATGTCTTTAACTTTTCTATTAGAATACATTTGATATAACTGTCTGGTATTCTGGTTTACCAGTAACTGCTGGAGATGGTGGCGTACATGTAAATCTTTGTTAGATGTTTATTTTTTCTGCATGTTCAAGGCATAGATTTCTTTTTGTCCATTTGTAATATACGAGTTTCACTGTTTTCAAATTTTTGGTGAAATTGATGAGTTCAAAAAAATTAACTCTAGGCTCAGTAGCATCGTCAGTTGCCACTGCTAAAAGAGGCAAAATTGTGTAACTGAGTTTGTGCTGGAATGGACCAGTTGGAAAATAATGCTTACCATGAAGTTCTTATAGAAGAAAGAGTGCTTTATTCCATTATTTTGTAGTTGGTTCAGAAAAAAATGTGATCTTGAAACATAAACTAGAACTGCTTGCCTAAAAAGTACATATAACAGGTTGCTCTTGCACTGTAATGTTCGTTGTTTTGACAGCTGCATTGGTGGTGATATATTAAGGTCCAGGTCCAGGTCCAGGTTCCTAGGGCTCCTTTCTTGAAAGTTGAATAGAGAAGCTTCTCTTATGTTACTAGTATGGATGTTTGTATTTTCGATCCGTGTGTATTCTTTTTCTTAAGCCTGATAGTAATTTAAAGTGATTTTGAAAGTGGAGGTTCTTTTTTAGGTTTGGATAGTATTTTAAAGTGATTTTGAAACAGGTCCCATTCTTCAATAATGTGAATCGTGTGGCCTAACATGGTTGATTATTTCAACAAGCTACCCCACGAATGTTGGCTACTTGCAATGTTCTGTCACATGGCAAAAACCATACTGCCCCAAACGCAGCAACAGAATACTCGGAACAGCTTCTATATAAAATGAATGAGATATTTTATTCTTGAACATGTGCAGGAGGTATGTTAATCAACACAAGGTCATGAGCAATAAAATAAATAGAAAGTTCTGCCTTTCAATATAAATAGAGACGGGAAGTGCAAGTTTCCCTCAATCTGCATGCAAAAGAACTGGGGTCATTTGGTAAAAACGTGTTAAGAGAAAATAAGAGGCTTATTAGCACAAAACGTCCATACGTTTCAATTTTTTTTTTTTCACCCTTATTTCCACGTTTTATTGTGGAAAACATCTTTTTCGTCAATTTTCATCAAATTTCTCTTTAAAATCTGTGAAAGGATAAATATACAATTTTATTTAAATAAAACAATAAATAACTAATTACAATCACATGCTCAATTTTTTTAAAAAAATTACAAATGAGTCACAAACAAATAATTAAAAATCAAAACCAAAAATAAAATAATTTCATCATCTTCCCTAGGGATGTCCGTGGGTCGGTTCGGTTCGGTTCCAGAATTTTCGGGTATTTAATAAATGGACCCGTCGGGTCCAAATATAATTATGGAACCGTTCGGGTTCGGTTCCATTTGGTTCGGTTCGGTTCCATTCGGTTCTGTACCATAATTAAATTTTTTAACATTTACAGCAACATTACATAAATATAACTAATGACATTTCATTTGTAACTTTTACAAATTAACGTAACCAAATTCAAAAATATAAAAATAACTAGTTGTCGAATAACATTAATTCAATGCATACAAATATCAAAAAGTAGATATTAATCATCAACTGCTACTGCTTGACTTGTCATGGCAAAAAACTCTACAAGAATTGAAAAAGCACAATTAACAAACAAATAATCTAAAAAAATTCAACTAATAAGATTTGATAAAAAAATATAGAATATATATCTATTACCTGTCTCAATGCCCTCATAGAACTCTGTTTTTCAATGCAAATTCCATCTTGGGAAACTTTCAAGAGTCTAGAATATTTTCTTAGCCAGTTTTGTGTACAAATTAAGGCTTCAATTGTTTTAGGAGTTAAAAAACTCCTAAATGGATCAAGAATACGCCATCCAGTACTAAATGCTGACTCAGAAGCAACTGTAGATACATAAATGACAAGAACATCCCTTGCAACATCAGATAAAAATTCAAATCTTGATTTATTAATCTTCCACCAATGTAAAATGTTAGAAAAAATAAAATAATTTAATTAATTCCATAAAAAAATATAAAAAAATTATTTAGTTTCGGGTCTCATTCGGTTCTTTGGTTCTTGGTCGAGACCCAAGACCGAACCCAAACCTTTCGGTTCTCGATTCGGGTACCCGCTCGGGTCTTTAACTTATGAAGAACCGCTCGGTTCGGTTCGGGTTCTGTTCGGTCCGGTTCGGTTCGGATATTTTGGACACCCCTAATCTTCCCCCATTCACACAACAATCATAGTCTGAAAATATGATAACTTCAACCTCCTCCCATCCCCGATCTCACGTGGCGAGCATTAGTCCTCTCAAATGCTAGATATAACAATGTGTCGAACTGCTTAGCTAGATTATCATCTCCATAATTCTATGAAGGCTCCAAATGGTAACCTAAAGACTACTTGGCCTCAAGAAAGTACTCATCCATCCACGTTTGATCCGCATTGTTTAACGGGGAAGTAGGCAAGCAAGAACTCAACAAAGGGAAGGATTTTAGTGATAATTGCGGGCTGTTGAGGAATCTTTCAGCCAGCTTTGCATCACCAAGTGGGGGCTTGGGAATGAATCTCTTCGGGGGGAATTTTTTCTTTGGGGAGATTACTTTCTTGCACTCTGCTAGCTATTTTAAAAGTCTTTGGGGGCTGTTTCTTGGGAGCTCTTTTGGGTCTATAGCTACAGCAAAAATTTGAAAACTTGTAGCAATATTTGGGATTTTAAGCTGGGGTTGGAAGGGGAAGGACAATAACGAGGAGGAGAAGGTGATGTCTACCATGGACTATGGTTTGAAAGACGAACAAAGCTCCATTAAAGACGGTAAAAAGATGGGATTTTTTCTAGGGTCTGAGTTAGAATTGAGAAGCGTAATATATTATAGGATTTGTTTGAATGTGGAGGCCATTGAAGGAGGTTTTTTTGCATGGTTTTGGAACGGGGATTGCGTAGGGACGTTTTGTGATAATAAACCAAAATAAGAAATTGTACTTGCTAGAACTTGAAGGCTAACCTCAAAGTCTGGCAGAAATTTCGAGGTAAGCAAAATAGCCCTGCATACTCTGGTTTTTACCCTTTTACCAATTCTGCCTCAAAATTTGTCGTGGCTGTTGTACTAGAAGGAGACGTAACTTGGAATTCTGGTACTAGATTCGAGCACAAGCTTTCCAAGCTACACATCATTGAGCAACTGCATTGTGTTTGATGAGAAATGCATCCAAGGTAAGAGCCAGTCCGCATGGAATGATTGTAGAATCTTGGGCCGGGATGAAACCTGCATAGAATTATCGCTAAAGGTGTCAGTTTTTCACAGAGTGGAGTCTTTTTGTCGTTCGGTTTCCAATTCTTGTTGTTGCATTGCTACAATTTTTGAAAGTTTTAGGGCGAATATTGGTAACCCTAAGCTATAAAAGTTTGCACCTCTCGTTAAATTTACGGATGGATGGATTGGTCCGCTCGATATCGTGTGCTTTCTCTATTATTATTGCAGTTAAGGCTATCGTGTGGAGTAGCCATTTATTTTCATTTTAGAAGTCATTGTGTCGATTGCCAATAGGTTTGGTGACGTGAACCTGGGTATGAGATCAGCGTGGAAATCGCATAATTAGTCTAAAACGTCGAGAAAGTCCAAATTCAAGTTGTAAATGGTAGAATCTCGATCCGAAAATTATTGAACTAAGTAACTAAACAAAAACGAAATTTGAATGACCTCTTGATTACAAAACCAACGAACATCGATTTGTGAACACTACAAAGGGTGTATAATCATTTGATAATCATTTGATAAGTTCTAAGAGTTGAATGCTACAAATATAACAATATTTGACAAGTTTGGTACATGTTCAATCAAGAACAAAGAGAGAAATTCTCAATTCATTATGTCAAAAGTCTTAATCTTACAATGAAATAATGATCATATTTATATGAAACTTTTAAAAAAAAAATCTTAATTGCATGAAAATGTAATTCTAATATTGTAAAAGATGCTAAAAATATGGAATTCTAATTAAACTAGGAAACTGCCAAAAATTCCTAAATTCGCATCCAACTGTATGCCATATTTTGTAACTTTGTGCAGAATTTCGTGTCATTTCCAGAATGTACTCATGGGTGAAACTTCGACAACCGAGCAGAAAGTTATGGCTGTTTTCATCCACGTTGCTCGTTTTCTTTTAAAATATCTTCTAAACCTTGAATCCAACTCGTTTCGACTCCTGAGCCATTCACGAAACTTGGACCTTGACTTGTCAACTTCTTCAATTTGGACTCCAAAACTCGACCAAGTGATTGTCTATCCCGGATCATATCACCTCTTCTCTCTTCGAAAGGATTTGTCCTCGAATCCGTGCCTTGTGATCGCATAGGGGATAACCAGCCTGCTACACAACTCATCGCTGCACCACCTGGATCAAATGAAAAATTCTTCCTTCCATGTCATATGATCAATACACAGTACCCATCCATTTTGTAGGTATAGATGTATTGCAGCACAAACACAATCACCTATAGATGTTGTTGTATAAACTTCCACGTACAACGATACATCTGAAAGAAAGAATTAAGCAAAACATAGTTGAATTTGTTAGCTTTCCCCTCAATGAGATATGGGTCCTCGTACTCATAATATATCTCTCCACCATATCATTTTTAACAATGGAACTCTGCTCTTTATTCCCACAATATTCTCAACAATCTGCTTAACACATTCTTCCATTTTTCTCATTCTCTCGCTAAACCATCTCTACAATTTTTATACCAGTCTACTCACACTCACGTTCATCCTCTTTAATTGGTTCACCTTCTCCAATATCAACTACATTTTTCAATCCACCCTCCTCCATCTCAACTTTCCTATTTCTGGACTTCTCTTGCAATTCAACTTCGGTGTTCTCCTTAGGTGTGGTCATCTCCATCACTTGCTTTTCTCGTTATTCCTCACCTCTCACATTCTATCGGTCTACAAATGATTGTTTTAGTGTCAACCAAGCCAGAGTGATTTTTACCCCGTCCTAAAGAAACCTATACATGTTCATCTCGATATCATAAATAGCCTTCCTCTCATACCTCCAAGGTCTCCCAATCAAGATATTAAAGTATTTTAATGGAACTATGTCACACCAAAATTCATCACTATATCTCCCAATGGTAACATTCAATAAAACCCGCTTGGTCACATCCACCTTCCCACATTCCTTCAACCAAGTCATCTTATAAGGCCTAGGGCGTTGTTGCAAAGGTAATCCCAATTTTTCCACCATGGTAATACTAGCCAAGTCTCATATGTACTCCCTATTAATAGCCAGACTGCATATTGTACTATCCACAAAACATCGAGTTTGAAAAATAAATCCTCAATCATCATTCATCTTTTACGTATGCGTAATCAAGAAGACTCAAGAAAATATTTGAAACAATACACGTGAATAGTACCCGTGAACAGTTTTTTTAATAAACTCAAAAATTGAATACATAACAACGAAACAAACAAACATTAATTTGGATACTAGATCAACCCAAAAACAAGTCTCTGGTTTTGGAATTTTCTGGATCAAAGACTTAAAATTTACGATGGACACGAAGGACAAAAATAAAAGACTTAAAAGAAAAGAAAGGATAGAAACTGAATTTGTAGCCCAAGCTTTGATACCAAATGACGCGAACCCGGGCACAAGATCAGCGTGGAAATCACGAAATTAGTCTAAAACGTCGGAACAGCCCAAATTCAGGTTGTAGACGGTAGAATCTTGACTCGCAAATTATTGAACCAAACAAGCAAATAAAAATGAAGTTTGAATGTTACAAAACCAACGAACCTCGATTTGTGAACGCCACAGATGGCGCATAATCCTTTGATAAGTTCTAAAGGTTGAACACTACAAATATAACAATATTTGATAAGTTCGGTACATGTTCAATCAAGAACAAAGAGAGAGAAATTCTCAATTCATTATGTCAAAAGTCTTAATCTTACAATAAAATAATGATCCTATTTATATGAAACCTCAAAAAAACCTTAATTGCATGAAAATATAATTATACTAAAAATATGGAATTCTAATTAAACTAGGAAACTGCCAAAAATTGCTTAATTCGTGTCCAAATTTGTGCCATATTTCTGTGCGATCATAAGCCTAAAAGTACCATGTTCCCACGTAACTTTATGCAGAATTTAATGCCATTTCCGGAATGTACTCATGGGCGAAACCCCGACAATCGAGCTGAAAGTTATGCCCGTTTTCATTCAAGCTGCCCATTTTCTTTCCAAATATCTTTCAAACCTTGAATCCAACTCGTCTTGGCTCTCGAGCCCTTCACGAAACTTGGACCTTGGCTTGTCAGCTTCTTCAATTTAGACTCCAAAACTCGACCAAGTGATTGTCTATCTTGGATTATATCATTTGGGGTTATAGTGTTGGGGCTGGGGCGGGGAAGGGGGAGGAGGAGGAGGAGGGGTAACATTGCCTATTGTAAAACCTTAGTTACTATTTGCTAATTCTCGAGCTAAATTCTTAGTGAATCTTATATATTAATTTCTCTGGGAACTTGATATATTGTGCTTTGATTTTTTGGTTGATTTTGTTGTGTTAATTATTCTATTAGAATTATCACTTGGACTTTACCCGTTTGACCATTCCCTAATATGAGATCGCGAATCTCACATATAGATTTCAAATAATGGATGAAAAATAGGGACAAACAATTCACCTATTGATCATCTTTAAGTCCTAATTCAAAATTCAAGAACCTGATGTAGTGTTCGATCGAATTCTTCTATAACATTCAATTTACCCTATCGAGTTCTCATTCAGCATATTTAACTATTTCAATTCCACATCTCTATGCAAATCTAACTTAGACAAATGAAATATTAGTTCTAAGAATTCATGCATGATCGCAATATTCAGTGTATGTATCTCTACACATTATATTAAATTCCCAAATTTTTCTGTATGGTCTAAATCTCAAACTCACATCTCGATTTGTAAAAGATTCACAAAGTTATCAAATTAGTGATCAAGTAATTTAATTCATTTTAGCTACTAATAAATAAAGAAGAAAAACACAAAGTTGATATTGAGTACATTACCATATTTTGAATATAGATGTAGAAAAAGAAATAAAGCTTACACCAAAACCTTCTTCTTCTTCTAATCAATGTTTCAAAACTTGAATACCTTGATGTTTTCTTCATTTGAATTATGCTCTTAATCTCTAGTTGTATCTTTGTTTTCTCAATGTGTGGAACCCTCAAATTGTGTGCAATTCTTGTATTTATTCTCCATTATACGGCTTTTCAAAAATCGGAATTCTTCTTGTGCTTTTCGCGGCCCAAACAGCATAAACCTAAATTTTGCGGTGTCTAAGCGCTATGATTACAGCACTTGGGCACTGCGATAAAACGGGAGGCAGCGCCTAAGTCCTATGGTTGTAGCGCCTAGGTGTGTAATTCTACAATTTTTTTGATCTTCCCTTGGTATCAACAGGGTACTTGGGCTCTATGAAGGCAGCGTCTGGGCGTTATGTTTCTGTCATTTTTTTCTTCTTTTTCCGGCACTTGGACGCTCTGATTGTGGCGCCTAGGGGCCGTTTTGATATTTTTATTCTTTTCTTGACTTTGGCATAATTATACACTTCAACACCCTTGTTACACCACCTCATCATACCTTTAAAACAACACTAGAAAACACATAAAAAATGTACTATAATCATAAGGTTTGGCCAACAATTAAGTTAGATTTATATAAAACTCGTAATTAAAAGTACACTCGTCAAATACTCCCAAACGTAATAGTTTGCTAGTCCTCGAGCAAACATAAAGAAAAGAAAATCAAGGAGAAAATAATATACAAACACAAACATAGTCAGATAGCTTGTAATCTAGCTCAAGTTTGAGAACATTATATCATATTTATGAATGACTTCAAAATCACAATACATGAGCTAATCTTCCACTTATCCAATACAAAATGTGCATGTGTGTGAAGAATCAAGTCTAGCACCGTACAATCAGAAATTGGTTCAATTATCCACCCTCAATGGACAATTATTTCCTTTCTTTGCTCGTGAGATTCACAACCCCAAACTTGTTTTCTTTCAATCTCTCACCATGGTGTAATCCTAAAGTTTGGTTTCACTTGTCAATTCCTTACACCCTTCTAATTTGGTTTCGTTTAACTGACAACGTCAACAATTTAATCATGTGATAATTCTCCAAATTCATGAGTGCTTCAACAAACTAGTTTATACTGAGTGATTCAAACCTACTAGTTATCTAGCCTCTCAAGAATGAATTCTTTTTAGCACACTTACAATAATTTTTTCTCTTTTTTTGTCTTAACATCGACCTCACCCATTTTTCTCTTCTTGACCCTTGTAACGAGATTTTAGTCGGTAACTCTCGATTTTTGAATACCAAAGGGTATCAGGATTCAAGATACCTCTACGGACTTACTAACTCGAGTAAAAAAGGTGCCAGCATGAGGTATGATCTCAATAAGTGCAATACTTATTTTCTGTAAAAGTAAAGCAAAATTCACAGGAGTTAAATCCCTAGCATTTGGTCATGACCAAGCTTATATTGGAAGGCCGAAGACACTCCACACAAATCTTTTTCACATGTACGGAATCACCACAATCTTAAATCATTTCTTTCACCGGTTAGAATGCTCTAAATTATTATGTATATAGTTAAAGGATATTATGAATCATGGGTTAAAGGATTAAGAATCTAAGTCATTTATTCAGCCTATGCATATAAACATTCATGTTCCTGTACGACGCTAGACCTAATTATCCTGCATAATTATTGTCATGTTTCCACGGATAAGCAGATATTTAAACTCAAGCATGTGATTCATCCATAATTCATAAACTAATACATACTCTCAAAGCTATTCATCCTAGACAACAAGGCTATCTAAGTCACACAAGCATCCAATATTATTATTATTAATAATTTTTTTAAGCATTTAAGACTACAAATAACACATAAGTATATAAGTAACTAACCAATATAGGCAAGCACTAGTATCCTTCCAAAGTTAAACTAAACATTGTCCCCAATGTTAAAGTTAAGAAAAATAGGAGAATACTTACCTTATAGTAGACATTAAGCGTCGTCATTATCGGTATCTTATTGAGGTAGGTTAGGATTTACTATGTGATCAGGTAGTAGAGGAGGTTGAGGGAATGATCCGTCTGCATATATTGAAGCCAAAACCGCGCTGAACTCTTTTTTATAGTGAAACTACTCTTACATTATATTTTGCATCGGGTTCATCTACAGTTGCATGACGTGAAGCTGAGCAGCGAGGTTAGTATTAGGATAACCTGATGGGGTTGAGCGACTTGACCTTGATGATCGTTCCACCGGCATAGAGATGGTGCGCTAGTAGAGCCTGATCGGCTCATGAATTTTCAAGTGATCTCCGATGTAATTATCGGCTTAGGGTGCACAACCTCTTTCGATGGGTGTGTGACAACTCTATTTCGCAAGCAAAGCTCATAAATTAATGATGAGTGCCCCAAACCACATGTCGTTGACCTTCTCAAAGTGTGTAGGATGTTGTTATGGATCACTAGTCCAACATCAGTTGATAGGCCGGTCTGAATAACATAATTGAGGGTCGCACGCTCCTTAGTGACCTCGTTTAAATTACTTTTAGTTAGGAGTTTAGCCAAAATGAAATGATGCTATACCTTACACCTTGAAGTCATACCCAAGGCAGGGAAGTTAATCACATATGTATCCGACCGTTTCCAAGAAGTTCTATGTTGGGCTACAATTCGAATGATTTCTTCGGGATCAACCCCCTCTTTGGAAAGCTTAGAATACTCATCATCCTCAATGTTCGACAATTTATAGAACCTATTGATGGAGGTCTGATTAAAAGGAACCCATTTACCCCGTACAAACACTCGAAAGTCTTGGTGTTCTTCGCATTGGCATAAAATCCCCTAACTACCGGAATTAGTGCAAGACTAGATGTTTGACAAACTCTCCCCATTTTTGTTGTGCAATCTGATACATCATATAATTGTCAAAGCCTCTCTCCAGTATACAAGTCTTGTGTACCACCAGGGTGTTGTATTGTTCGACGACTTCGGCACTAATGAATTTGCTCTTATCAAACGAGCTAGAAGAGGAAGCTGCGACCTTAGATCTTTTTTTAGGCAGCATTGTACCTATGTGAAACAATAAGAGGAAAACTCTTAGCAACATAGGTAACAAATATAGAAGGACAATTAGAACTTAACCTAAAACTACATCAATTTATTCAGCATTTCAAGCACTAAAATGCATAGAGTGCTCCCACAAGAAATGTGCCATGAGACAGTGTGCGATGGTGAGCAAATAGATATAGGTGGTTGGCAAGACAATGTCCACAAATTTCATCACCAAAAATAATCCCACATATAGATAAAACAATTCAAGGACTTGGCTATCCTTAAGTAGACATGAATGTTCACATGGACAATTTATCAAACGCCCTAAGGACAACAAAAAATTCCTTCAAATTGGCAGAGGTATGGGCTATAATCAAAAGCCAAAACATCACATATCCACAAACAAATCCATTACTTCACATGTAACTGAGTCCCATACGCCACATTTATACAATTGAAAAAACATATGGAAGGAAGAAAAGTAGAAAATTAACCTTAAAATCCTTAGTTTGGAGGAACGAGAAGGAATGAAATCACCACTTGTAACTATTTTAACTTGACACTTTTGTGGTAACTAGAAAAATGCAATATGTGTGATCTGTGGAAACCGTGAAGAAGGGGGGAAGAAGGGAAAACTAGAGAGAGAAAACCAAGGAAAAATAGGTTGGGGAAAAGGGAGGGTGAAATTACAAATGGGTAGGGTAGGGTAGGGTAGGGTTTGATTAATATAAAGTTTTTCAATAATATGGAATGTATGTTAGTTTCTGTTTTTTTATAAACTGTCGCAGCACTTGGGCGCTGCAATTCTATGAAATTTACAGAGGCACTGCATTCTGTGTGTGTGTATATATATATATATATATATATATATATATATATATATAAACGATAACATAACACTTTTACCTTCCCCAACTTGATGTTTTGGATTCCATTTTCCAGTTCAAGCTTGTATTTATCCCCAAACCTGCACTTGTTCCTACAAAACAAAATGAGATTGTTACGACCAATAAAATATATCATCCTAAAAATTAAAAATAAATGTAGAAGAATAATAAAAGTTATAGATAAATAAGATAATGATTGGGCTTGGGTTGCTTCCTAAGAAGTGCTTCTTTTTATAGTCATTAACTGGGCTTTGTGCTGCGATTATTCTGGAATAGCTAGGTCAAGACTTTCTTTAGCAGTGGGAAAATCCTCAATGTAGTGTTTGATGCGTTGTCCATTAACATTGAAATCTCCCTTTGTTGGGTGGTGAAATTCAACTGTATCTTGGGAAAACACTTGAGATACCGTGAAAAATCCATACTATCTTGATTTCAATTTTCTTGGGAATAGCTTAAGTTTGGAATTGTACAAGAGTACTTGATCCCCTACTCTAAAAATTCGTTGCCAATTATACTTGTCATGCCACTACTTTGTCTTTTCTTTGTAGATTGATGCATTTTCATAAGTTTCTCTTTTGAATTCTTCCAATTCGTGAAGCTGTAGTATTCTTATTTCTCCAGCCTTTTCTAAATCCATGTTCAACTGCTTCAATGCCCAATATGCTTTGTACTCAAACTTAAGTAGTAGGTGGCAAGCTTTTCTAAATACTATTCCGTATGGTGACATTCCAATCGGCATCCTGTAAGTGGTGCGATAGGCCCTCAAAGCCTCGTCCAATTTTTTTGACCAATCTTTTTTGGGATGCATTCACGGTGAGTTCCAAAATTCTCTTCTGCTACCTGTTAGAAGTTTCAACCTGTCTACTTGTTTAAGGGTGATAGTGTGTGGCTATTAGATGTTGTACCTCGTATTTAGCAAGCACAGTCTGGAATAACTTATTTCGAAAGTGAGTTCCACCATCACTTATTATGGCTCTTGGGGATCTATAGCGGTTGAAAATATTTTTCTTTATGAAATCTACCACTACCTTTGCATCATTGGTGGGTAATGCTTTTGCTTCTACCCATTGGGAGACGTAGTCCACTGCCACTAGGATATATCGATTATTATAGGACGATGGAAAAGGTCCCATAAAATAAACTCACCATATATCAAATATTCCCACCTCCAAAATGTTGTTTAGTGGCATCTTGTGATGGGCTGGTATGTTACCTGTTATTTGACACTTAGCACAAGATTTGCAGAAATTGTGGCAGTCTTTAAATAATGTTGGCCAAAAGAACCCGCCTTGAAGAACCTTCACTGCTATTTTAGTAAGGCCAAAGTGTCATCTATAAGCTGAAGCATGAACTCGTTATAGGATAGGCTTCATTTCGTCCTCTGACACACATATTCTGATTATTTGGTGCCCCTCGTCTGTATAAGTTCATATCATCCCAATAATAGAATTTCACTCAGTGGAAAAGCTTCTGCTTTTTTTTGATAGGTGCAATTTGGATCAACATACTTACTTTCTAAATAGTTGATAATGTCTGCATACCATGGAGCCTTTTTCGACTGCAATAATTGCTCATCAGGAAAGATTTCATTGATATCCACCTTTCATACTCTTTCAATTGCTCCAGCCTCGATAAGTGATCTGTTACCTGGTTTTCTGTCCCCTTCTTATGAATTTCAATGTTGAATTCTCGTAGTAACAGAACCCACCTTATCAACTTGTGTTTAGCATTTTTTTCTCAAATAAATACTTCAAAGCTGAATGGTCTGTATAAACTATCAGCTTCGAACCAATTAGATAAGAACAAAATTTGTTAAAGGCAAACACCACTGCTAGCATTTCTTTTTTAGTTGTTGCATTGTTGATTTGAGCATCTGTCAATGTTTTGCTGGCATATTAGATGACATGCAAGACCTTTTCCTTTCATTGACCTAACATTGCTCCCACGATGAAATCACTGGCATCATATATAAGTTCAAAGGGTAGTTCCCAATCTGGTGCCACTATAACAAGTGCAGATGTTAACTTTTCCTTCAAAGTACTAAAAGCATTTAAACACTTATCAGAAAAGATAAATGACACATCCTTCTCTAGTAGATTGCATAGAGGTTTTGTGCTTTTCGGGAAGTCCTGGATGATTCATATGTAAAATCCATCATGACCTAAAAAGCTTCGAATACCTTTGACCGAGGTAGGTGGCTGCAATTTTTCAATCACCTATATCTTTACTTTGGTGACCTCAATTCCCCGTGAAGAAATCTGATATCTCGGTACTATCTCCTCTTTTACCATAGAGTGGCACTTTTCACAATTGAGCACAAGATTTTTCTCTTCACACCTTCATAATACGAGTGATAAATATTCTAGGCAGTTATCAAATGAATCTCCAAATACTGAAAAATCATCAATGAATACCTCGATGTACTTTTCTACCATGTAAGATAATATGGCTATTGTGCATCTCTGAAAGGTTGCAGGTGGGTTGCAAATACTAAAAGGTATTCTTCTAAAGGTAAAAGTACCGTAGGGACATGTGAAAGTTGTTTTCTCCTGATCTTCTGGAGCAATGGCTAATTAATTGTACCCTTAATATCCATCTAGAAAATAGTAGTGAGAATGACCTGCTAACCTTTCCAACATCTGATCGATGAAGGGCAACGGAAAGTGATCTTCTCTGGTTACATTATTTAGTTTTTAGTAATCTATGCACACTCTCCATCCCGTTACTAACCGTATTAGTATCAACTCATTGTTTTTGTTCTTCTCTACTATAATTCCACCCTTCTTAGGCACCACATATACTGTGTCGAGCAATATGGTAGATAATTCCTGTGTCGAGCAATTTCAACACTTCTTTTCTCACTGCTTCCTTCAAGGTTGGATTTAATCTGTACTAACCTTCCACGAATAGCTTACTCATTCTCCATTAAAATTTTGTGCATACAAAGAGTAAGACTGGTTATTCGAATATCTGCTATGGTCCATCCAATTACATTCTTGTGCTTCCAGAGTACCTCCAATAACTTATCTTCACCCTCCTTTGTCATGTCATTTGCAATGATCATTGGAAGTGTTGTAAAATCTCCCAAATATGCATAATGAAGATGGGATGGTAGGGGTTTTAACTTAAGAGTTGGAGCTCTCTCCATTGAAGGTACGGGTGGTGTGGGATTGGAACCAAGAGACTTATATTGTCAATGTCTCTTTCCAATTGGTTGTTCAGCCATATGTACTGTACATTCTGTTTGCTCTACATTTATTACTTCTGATTGTTCACTGTCTACCTCATATAGAAGGGCTAGATGTGTTGTATAAAATGTATCAGCTACAATCTCATCAAGAACATCCACTTGCCAACAAGTATATGAAGTTAATGGGTGTTTTCATTGTCATGAACACATTGACTATGACCTGCTCATTGTCCACTCAAAGAATTATTTTTTCATCATTTACATCGATAAGTGCTCTCCCGATAGCCAAGAAAGGTCTTTCCAAGATTAGAGGAATATTTGAATCTTCTTCCATGTCCAAGATAATGAACTTATCAACCTTGACTAGCACATCTCTAATAATTCCCTTTGGTCTTTTAATAGATCTATTAGACAGTTACAATGAGATTGTTGTAGGTTTAGCTCTTCCTAATCCAAGCGACCTGTAAACAAAGAGTGGCATTAAGTTAACACTACCACCTAAATTACATAAGGAATGCTCAAAATAATTAGAACCAATAATGCATGATATAGTAAAAATCCCTGGGTTCTTTAGCTTGGATGTAGCTTTTTTAAGAGAATTGCACTACACTCCTCGTTCAGGCATTCATTCTCATGTTCTTCCATCTTCCTCTTATTGGACAAGATTTCTTTCAGAAATTTTGCATAGCTGGGCATTTATGCTATTGTATCTGCAAAAAGGATGTTTATGTGTAATTTCTTGAGAATCTCTACAAATTTGACAAATTGTTTATCTAACTTTTTATTCTGCCACCGTTGAGGAAAGGGAATTGGTAGCACATAAGCCTTGATGGGATTTGGTGCTCTTACTGTAGATTTCTCTTTTCTCTATTCATCCACTTCTTCAAATGGTGTAGCTTTTTCCTCTTTATGAACCTCTTCAACTTCTATCTATTTGTCTTTTCTATCTGGTCTCTTTACTTATATAACTGACAATTGTACTTCACTCCTAGTTGTAATATCTTGAACTTGATCCTTTGGATTTATTATTGTAATGCCCAGCAATGTCCCTTGTGGGTGTTCTGCAAACTGTTGAACTATCTAACCAAATTGTCTCCAACTTCTTGATCGATGCCTGCTGATTATGAAAATTTGTGTCAATTTACTAGAACACTTTGTCTATCTTCTACATATATTGATTGAACATTTTCCCTAAACTTGGTTTTTTCTCCCGCTGGGCATTATTTGAAACATTTCCTTGCTGACCATCTGAAGTTCGGGTGCTGTCTCTATCTTGGGTTATATGTTTACGAATACGGGTTAAAATTTCGGGAGCCATTCTGAATAATGTTGACTTGTTCTTCGAGAAAACCCATAGATATGCAATTTTCTGTAGAATGGTTAGCTCCATGATTTTCACATATTGGACCACCCAACTCTGCATGTGCTCCTCTTGTTTGTGATTTCACCAGTAGTTTTACCTGCTTTGTCAAAGCTACTATCTACGCTTTCATAGATACTATGTTATCTAATTCATACACCCCAGATGTTCTCAGTGGTACCACTCTTTCAAAGCTTGAATTCGTTGATGTTTTTCTTCTTTGAATTATGATCTTAATCGCTAGTTGTGTCTTTGTTTTCTCAATGTGTGGAACCCTCAAATTGTGTGCAATTCTCGTATTTATGCTCCCCTATACAACTTTTCAAAAATTGAAAATTTTCCTTGGCTTTTCACGGCCCAAAGAGCATAAACCTAAATTTTGTGGCGCAATGCCTAAGAGCTATGATTGCAGTGCCTGGGCGCCGTGATGAAACAAGAGATAGTGCCTGGGCGCTATGAAGGTAGTGCCTAGGCGCTATTTTTCTGTCATTTTTTTCGCTTGGGTGCTCCGATTGTGGTGCTTAGGCGCCATTTTGCTGTTTCTTTTCTTGACTTTGGCTTATTTGTACACTTCAACACCCCTTTACACCACCTCATCATACCTTTAAAACAACACTACCATACGCTTCAAAAAGTACTATAATCGTATAGTTTGGCCAATAATTAAGTTAGATTTATATAAAACTTGTGATTAAAAGTACACTAGTCAAAAACCTTAGTGATATTGTTGGTTGAACTTTGGTGATGGAGTAACTTTGTGGTGTGTAGGTGGATTTAAACTGAACCCTAATCTTTGTGGTCGCCAAATATGTCGATTTTGCACACGGTAGAGTCATTTGGTGGTGCAATTAATTCGACATCCTTTATGTTAACACACTCTTGCCTAACTCGTATGATTTGGATTCTCAACCTTGATCTTGAATACAGTTAATGTTAAGATTAGGATTATGATGCAAAGATCAAATAGGATGCCAAGTGCAATAATGTAGTGGTGCTTCTAATTGTTTCAACCCTTTCTTTGGTCCTTGGGGATTTTCTAAACAAATTCTTTTGTCATTAAGACTTTGAGGGGGTCAAGTATAGACAATCAAACATACAAGTTAAGATTGAAATTTCTACTTGAATCACCCATAATATTGATCGACTAACATTAAATTAAAATGGCTCCAAGGTCACTAATTTGACATATTTTTTATATGAATAAAATCTTGTCAGCATTTTCCTAAATAGCTTGCTTAAAATCTATGAAACTTCAAAGACGGATACTGTTGCTTTTATAATGTCCCTATTAGTAAACAAGAACAATGACTTTCCCACTTTATCTGATGAATTTATGTACTAATAATGAATTCAAATCCTAGATTATTCTTAATCAAATTGTGAAATAAACAACTACGTATAATATTAACCCAAAAAGACCAGTTCTGCAAACCTTATGAAAAGCATGCGAAGCATATAACAAATACACTAGCAGGAGGAGACACTAACAAACCACGAATGAACATTTTTCCTACTCAGCATCTCCGCTTGTGAAATAGGCATCTATTGCCAAAACTATATGAGAAATGGCCGAAAGCCTAGAGGTGTTAATTGCAGAGAATGCATCTTTGCATTCAAAAGTTGAAAATCTGGGAGGAAATTGGCAAGAGGGTTTGTGAAGAAATAGAGAAAAGAATGCTACTAGTTACCAAAAGATTCGCAATTGACGATTAATGAAAATCGAGATAGAAGCCGAACATTCACATCAAATCAATCAAAGACAAGAACAAAACGAGAATTCATGCCAAATCAATTGGAAATATTAGATTTAGATATTTTTGGATTCATATGTAAAGGTAAAATGCTTTAATCCTTAGCAATGAATCAATATAAGCTCAAAATATAAATTTTTATGCAAAAAAATAAAATAAAATTACTTCATAGAAACACTTGCATAAAAATTATTTTTTCAAAATGTAAGAATTTCAACTTAATATTTAAACCTTTTACAAATATCACTTATCTTGAAAAAAATGAAGTAAAAACACCCTTCAAAAGCCTACAATTTTCAAAATAATCAAGAAAGACAAAGTTGGGAAAATACCATCCAAGCGGATGTCCGGTTCGTGCAATGGTTGAATTTTTAACCGTTCTGAATTTTATTGCACAACAGCTAGTTGGGTTGTCCAATTCAGTATGCAGATATCTGGATGGGTAGTCTAGTTGATTAGAAATTTTGACGTTTTGATTGCTATAAATACCATTTCACTTTGCATTCAATATTGTATACGAATTGATGCAACATTGTAAAGAGTTGAATTGCACCAAAAATCAATCAACATAGTGAAAGACCTTGTTCGTGCCGGAGAGCTTGGTGACAAGGACATAAATAATTGTTTTGGATCGAACCTCCACAATTATATCATTTGCATCCTCTTTCTCTTTGTACTTATCATTTTTATATTTGTACTTGTTATTTGAATTTATCTATTTAGTCTTTACTTGTTTGAATTTAAATTAATTTTTTGAAAAAGTTTTTATAACCAATTCACTCCCTCCTGATTATTCATTCTTGGGTTATCAAATGTTTCATGATCAAAATCTCACTTCTTATTACTAGTGAACTTGATCTAGAGCGAGATCCAAATAGAAGACACTATTGCTAACCGTAAGAAGGTGGAGTAGTGATGAACGGAAAAGCTCAAAGGTAAAACCTCTGGACATTCTTTTAAATTGCCAAAACAACAATATTCGCAACTTGTAGAGCCTATGGATAGGACCCATATGATATCTACAACCCTGTACTAATCACAGGTAAAGAACATCCTTCCATTGGAAGTCAAAAGGTGAAGTTCTACAAGATTCATTGATCTAGGGATCGTAACACAAATGAATGTTATGAGATATAAAATATGAATAGGTTGTAAAGTCAACATGGAGGTTCCTAGGAAATGACTAGAAGAAGGCCATGTTATCCTACTAAGGGACGAGGTCGGGAACATAAACCAAGTCTACCGAGCTGAAGTAAGAAACATCAAATACTTCTAGCTTTCTATCCCCAATAAAGGAGACTAACGTCGTAATCAGAGATCCTTATAAATGTGGATGTACAATGAATGAATAAAGAAGCTACACTTGAGGTGCTAGAGAGTTCATACATAAAGTATTCTGAATTCGAGGTAATCCTCAAAATGCATATGTTCCAATTACTTTTGATAGTAATGATGGGCACAGAGTCATGTATCCCCATTGCGATGTGTTAGTGGTACATGTTGTAATAACTCTTAACAGCCTTAGTCGCAAGTACTAACGGAAACCTGGATCTTGAAACATAGATCAATGTTGAACATGAAAGGTTTGCAAAAGTAAAACAACTAAAGGCGAGTTTTAGTCTGCTAAAAAAATTCAATTAAAGGCGAAGTCTATCTCTTTAAAAAAATTCAATTAAAGGCGAAGTTTATTCAGCCGAAGGAATACATGGACTAATTTCCACCTCAAAAGAAACTGTTGTAAAAAAAGGAATGAGGCTACATCCAGACAAACTTAAATTCCACGACACATTATAATAATGTGCAAAGTATTTATGTAATGAAAAAGTCATGGTAGGGGATAATGTAGTAACTCACATCCCTTTATGTTGTTATGATGATTTAATAAAGTTTTGTTTGAAAGGTGCATTGTCAAAATGTGAAATCAACACAAGAAGAATAGACTATGTTGTTGATACAAACTCATTATAAGGGAATCTACATGAAGAATAAGTAACTAACAAACGATAATTACAACGCGAGCCCAAAAAAGAATGGCCAAATAAACCAATTCATACAACATAAACAATGATATTTTAATAATGATTTACAAAAATGAAATGTGAAATCAACACAAGAACGATAGATTCTATTATTGATACAAACTCATTTTAAGTGTATCTTCATGAAGTATAGGTAAGTGATAAATGAGAATTACAACGCGAGCCCCAAAAAGGATGGATAAATAAACCAACTCATACAACATAAATAATGATATTTTAGTAATAATTTGTCAAAAATGACATTTTCATACAAATATAAATGAAATATCAAAAAAAAAAAAAAAAAGAGACAAAGGGTGAGCTATCTATCTAAATTAACAAATGGCTGAAGATTGCAAAAAATGGGGTCATCTTAGCTAATTGTGGTGTTACCCTTAAAGGGTATAATCGCTTTGAGGGGAGGATGAACATTAATAGAAGTGTCATCCTGGCTTGTTATTAACAATACCTTCGTTGGGAGGAATAGCTGTAGAATCTGCAAGTTGGGTGCTTCGACAAAAGTGGACATATTGTCAGCTTCGGCAGCTAGAGAAATGTCCTTGCAAAAAGAGGTGTCCTTAGCACCCTCTTTGTGAACCTATGAAAAATCTAAATTTCACCTATGATGAAAGTTCCTAATAATGTCAAGAACCTTATTTCCCCATCCTGAATAGCATTTTCAAGAAGCTTCACTTCATTAGCCATCGCTTTATAAATGTAGAACTCTACAATAGTTAATTTTGTCTCAATATGCTCCAGCTGATTGAGAAGTAGGTCTTTTTCACCCATTGTCTTATCTAGATCCTTGGAGATGGCAAATTGTTCAGCCTTAACTGACTGAAGCTCCTCTCTGAAGAGTAAAAGCTCAACATTATTTCTGGCGATGTAAGCATCATGGTTTTCTTTGGCCCGTTCTAAGTCCTTAGTGATCCTGGTAACATCGACCACCGAATAAGCTTCATTCACAGCTAAGTTCTCAGAGCCCTTGCTCATCTTCTTTTCTTTCTCAGCATCTCCCAAATTTATCTAGAGAGTTTAGGGTTTAGGGTTTCACACTTCTTCTCCAAAAAATTGATTCCCTTCTCCAGTTTATCAATTTAAAAAATACAAACCTCATACTCAGTCAATTGATCATGATGAAAAATAACAACACGTGAGAGGTAAGCATCAATCAAATTTCTCCTTTGCTTGAGACTTATACCCTTTACAAACTTCTTCCAAGCAGAGTTAAAATATAAGAAGGTGGATCGAAAACCTTATAAAAAGATAGAAAGCATTGATAAGGCCTTGGGGTCTAGCTTTTCATTAAAGCGAAAGAAAAAAAAGTTTTGGGATCTGCAAGGTATTCAAACCCCTTTGGCATTTTAATTTTTCCCTTTGTGGGGGTCCTTTGCCAAATTTGACATGGATTGAGACTCAGGTTTTGTAGGCAAGGACCTTTGAGCTGGGAGAATGGGTGAACTTCTAGCCCCTTGATGTGGTGAAGGTCATTTAATTGTACCTTCGCCTTCTTGCGAAGCCTCACACTTGTCTCCCTAGTTCTCCCTACTGGCTCATCCGTAAAAGGAGAATATGTAGCCAATTTATGGGATTTGGGAACAGTGCTAACGATGATCTTCATCTTCATAATAGCGTGAATGATGGTATTATATACCTAAATAAAGGAAAATGTATAAACAAACATCGAAAAAGAAAAATATTCTAAATGAAATTGACATTTTTTGCAAATACTGTAAAATCAAAATAAACAAGCATCATTAGGGGTGAAATCCCTAGTTACCACAAATAAAGAAGACACTCCTTTTTTATGTGCAATATTAGAAATAAAAGATAGACAAATAAAAGGGGACTAAAACCCTATATTCGACAAAAGCTCATAAAAGGCTATATAGTCATGGGAGGGAAAGTTTGCGATTTAAGATTATCCGGGACATGATAATGCTACAATCTCATCCCTCCCAACAAAACTAATGAAGCATCAAAACCACTCACTAATTAAAACTTATGATCTCTTGGACATGCTTAACTTAGATCATCCTGGCGTAACCCTAATGTTCCAGGGAATACATATCAAACAATAAAAATTCAGGGCTCTAAACTTCTTCAAAAGAGGTAATATTAGCTAAAGAAGACTTCCTCAAGTTAAAACTTCTAGCCTTCGGAGCCATGGAACTTGTTTTGCAAAAAATAAATCAAATAAGCAATGGATAACTACAAGGTAAAATAGAAGCACATATCTAAATGGAAAGGATGAAAAACAACGAAAGAAGAACGGAATTGTCGGTAAACAAGAATATTGCCGCAAGCACAGAATAAATGCAAAATAGTAGAGAAAAAAATGGTATGAAGAAGGGCATATTTATAGGTTCAAATGAAAGATGTGAACTATCGATTGGATCAACAAAAGATCTAGACCATTTGAACCCTTTTTTGAAATCGTGGCCATTAAAAGCTAACAGGCTCCTGACCAAGATTAAAAATGCACAAATAAGATCATACGTGGGTAACATGCGCTTTAAATGCATATAGGGAATTAACCTGAAAAATACACAAAATGAGGCCCTGCATTGTACACTAAAAATAGTAACAATCATATCGTGTCCTCTTAAAATGGCCCACAACATCCATAGTAAGAAAGGAAAAGATGTGCGAACAACCATAGGTTAGCTACGATGTGAAACAAATAACAGGTCCTAAAGTTAATATGAGTATTAAAATTGGACTTCGAGGAGTATTTTGTTAACCTAAGAAACCTATTCTACGAAAAAGGACCTGTAACAAATGCGCTAGGAGAATGGAGGCCCTAGATGTTCGTATAAGACAACGCGAACGCTCTCCTATCTAAGCTAGCTACAAGTTGTCAATAAAAGGCACGTGGCCAACAAAAGAAGTGTAATTCTCAACTGAATTGATTATAAGATAACTAATAAGGAGCCTCCATTTGTCATTCTCTCAAAATGACCAAGTTACCCTAAAACTTGGAAGGAAGTCCATAAATATGCACTCATTTGAAGAGAAACACATGGAATTCAAATATCTCACTCTCAAATACCTATTTTCCTTTAACTGCAGTTTGAGCATCAAAACTAGTGAGTTTAGAAATTGAATATCATAGTTAGGCGAGTAGAATTTGTTGATCATATTTGTATTTTCAACCATTAAATTTGTATTTCATGCAACAAAGTAGAAGAGATAAACAAAGTCATATACAAAGCAGTGAATAGTACTAAACTGATATGTGTTTTGTTGCCAATGCTTAGACAAAACAATATGAGAATAAAAGCAGAAAATTAATAGGTAGAAATGTGGAAGTATTTGGTGGTTGACTAATCGAATCTCAATGCTTTAAGTTTGTATGTAAGGAAACTCTAATATTGCTAGTGCTGTTACTGGTGATATACTATCAATTGGCTAGTTCTTAACAATTGAGCTTTATATTTTCAAGCTACTTTAGTCTATGAACATGGCATGGGAGAGTGTGTATATGAGTTGGAATGACATATTAATTTATATAGAAACGGAATAAAAAGTGCTATGATAATTATTTTTTGCACAATGCAAGAGAAACTTCCCTAAGTGGCTGATCAATTGAACATAGAGATGCAAACTTATATTTAATAGATTGAAGAGAGCAAGGACATTCGAGTTACTCTCAAAATAATAGCAAGCTGAAATAAACTTACTTCATTTGTTACTCTTTCTTGTACTTTAATTCACTTATTGAAGATGAAGATGCTCATGCTAGCTTGAGCATTTTGAATTTATAGCCCTTAAATCAAAGAAGAGATGCAAGCCTAAGGTGTAAATTCATTGCAGTCTGCAAGAAGGTACTGTAGAAAACCAAGAATATGCTAGATTTCACAAATATAAACACATAGTTTGACACGATCCGTACCAAGTCACCCTAATGGACCTGACACGTGTCATGTGCTAATGGTAGATACCAGCTAAGTGCCGGACCCACCTCTAAGGCGATTATGACCTGCTCTAACTGTGACAAACTTTTATAAAAAATTTGACAAAATCTCCCCTGTAATATGGACTAAAACCACCCGAAACAACAATCAATATTCTCAAACCAGAACATATAATTTAAAATAGGGCATGCCAGCCCCTCACAACTCAAGCTATTCACAATACAATATTGGAAAGTTGACTTTTACCAATACTTTACAAACAAAAGTCCCAAATGTACTCAAAATACCCGATATGCAATGAGCCCATGATATGGTTACATGAATTACAACTTGACTTTTCTGACAACAAATGCATGTATTCCAAAAGAAATATGTACTATGTAAAATGACAAAAGGAGTCATACAGATATAGACAAAGTGTGGCTCTACTCGGTGGATCACTAGGCTCCAATGCTGCTGAACTCAGCTACTATCTGATAACAAGAGAGTTGAAAAAATATATGAGCTTGTTACTCAGTGAGTGAATAATTTATAAATAAAAATATTTTCTTGCATTTATGCATATTTTCTAAAAATTCTTACTCTTTTGAAACTTTGAAAAATCTGAAATTTAATAATAATCTTAAAAACTTAAACATGATTGTATCATAAAATCCTTTATTTTTCATTCTAAATAAGTAACTACAGAGCATAACGAATATAATTAATCTAATATATATATATATGAAAATCTCTTAAATCTTTTGTTGTTCAATTCTATAAGCTGAAAGCTTTATACTGAAAACTGAATAATCTGAATTCTATAATCATAAATCTAACAAGCTGTAGAAATTTTGAAATATCACACCAAAAATGTACCCTGAATAACCTTACTCATGTATCGATTTGTATCGATATACATGGCAAAGCTATTCCATTATGAAATTCTATAATTCTGAGATTCTGAAATTTTGAGTCATACGCGCGCAGAACTATAATCTGGTCATACTATGGAAACACATTCATAATAGTGCAGAGCGGGTAAAATCACCATAATTGATCATATACTGTGGAAAAACATTCACACCAACGCAGATTAGGGTAAAATCACCTGGGTACTTTGGTATTTTTAAAATAACTTTAAATATACTGAAATATGTAATATGAATAAACATGCTAGAGAAATGATTTCAATGAATTGAATTTAACTTTAAAAGAACTGATTATAAAATCTATTTGATTCTGAAAATTGTGCTGCTAAATTAAGTATATGAAATAATTAACTTTCTCATATGATATAAATTCAATAAATATTTATTTATGAAAAATAAAATTTTCCACTCACTCAAAACAAGCTACAGTATAAGAAGATTGGTTAGCTTTTCTAATCTCTGTATCACCACCTGAAATACCATACAAGATAACTAATTCAATCACTATCAAGTCAAGAACCCTCTAATATGTAATGTTGTAATACTTCAACTAAATCGATACTTGAATAAATGTCTCAAATTATTCTTTTAGTCAAGTGGAACTAATTACACTTTTTAGTTCATTTACTAGTAACCAATACATCAACATAACTTTCATTCCAAGCATAAATGCAAATTATCCACTTCAATCTAGTGACCACTAATAACTACCATTCAACTAATTGAATTATCATCTTGTTCCTTAATTTCATGATTTCTTGTAAATATTTCATCAACACTATAATTCTCACTAACAATACTTATTCAAGCATCCAATTAAAAAGCTAGGGTTTGTCCAAAAATAGCATTTCTTACCTTGATTTAGTTGGAAGCTAACCGAGCAAGAAACTCAAACTTGAAATCATACCCATTTCCCTAAATTAGAAATTTTCGGACCAAGTTAAAATCTTAGAATTTTAACAACTGCTAGAGAAAAATAATGAGAAGAAAAATGAAATTAAAGCTTAAACTACCCACTTACTCTTCTTCTTCTTCTCTTTTTTCTTCATCTTTTTCCCTTTCTTTCCTCTGTGCCGATTTTCTTTCTCTCAGCCCTCTCTTGGTCCATCAATTTGACTATACCATGCCCTTGGTGCTTGTTTGAGCCCATACAAAGCCTTTCTTAGTTTATACACTTTGTCTTCTTCTCCTTTGATGATAAAGCCTTGAGGTTGTTCAACATATACCTCTTCTTTGAGCTCTCCATTCAAAAAGGCTGACTTGAAATCAAGTTGGTACAACAACCAACCTTTTTGGGCTGCAGGAGCAATGAGTGCTCTGATGGTGTCTAGACGAGCAACGGGAGCAAAAGTCTCATCATAATCAATGTCGGGCTGTTGTGCATAGCCTTTCACCACCAATCTTGCTTTGTTTATCTTGAATGAACCATCGAAATTATGCTTCACCTTGTAGACCCATTTCACACCAATGACATCTTTCTCACTTGGTCTTTCAACTAGCTCCCAAGTGTTATTTTTCTCAATAGCTTCTATTTCTTCCTCCATTGCCTTTTTCCAACACTTCTCCTTTATTGCTTCTTCAAAGTTATCGGGCTTAATCACACAAAAGTTGCATCTTGCAAAAATATCATTTAAATCCCGCATTTTTCTTGGAGTTGAACTTGATGATGATGAATTTGAGCTTGAAGGACTTGAGGGGCTGCTTGGTGCTGATAAATGTGAGGTTGAATGAACTCCATTTCTTCATTTTGTACATCTTTAATGGCAAATTTTTAGGACAGATTTATTGAAACTAGAATGTTTCTTTCAACTTCTTCTTTTTCCCAATTTCAAGTAGCATTTTCATCAAACAACACATAACGTCTAACAAATACTTTCTTGCTCTTCAAGTTGTACAACTTATAACCCTTTGATTCTGAGCTATAACCAACGAGGATACATTTTTCACTTGCTTCATCAAGTTTGCGCCGCTTTTCTTTTGGCACTTGAGCATAGCAAAGACATCCAAACACTTTCAAGTGTGTCACCGAAGGTTTTCTCCCATTCCAAGCTTCAATAGGAGTCATGTTCTATACCGCCTTTGTTGGGCATCTATTTAGTAAATAACTAGCCGTATAAACCACTTCAGCCCAAAAAGCTTTTGGAAGATTTTTTTCATGCAACATTGATTTTGCCATTTTCATCACCGTTTGATTTTTTCTCTCGAAAACACCATTTTGTTGTGGTGTATAGGCAACTGTCAATTGCCTGTCAACACCTTCAACTTCACAAAAATTGTCAAATTCGTTCGAAGTATATTCTTTACCATTGTCACTCCTCAAAACTTTTATAAAATGCCCACTTTGTTTCTCAACAAAAATCTTGAATTTTTTAAAGATTATAAAAACTTTAGATTTTTGTCTCATAAAATAAACCCATGTCATTCTCGTATAATCATCAATAAATAGGATAAAGTACCTATTTTGTGAATGAGATGGTATATGCATCGGTCCACAAACATCCGTATACACCAATTCAAGTGGCCTTTTTGCTCTCCAAGCTACTCCTTTTGGGAATGGTTGACGATGATGCTTTCCAAGTGCACATCCGTCACAAACTTCATGCTTTTCTTCAATTTTTGGAAGCCCATAAACCATATTTTTCTACTCCAATAATTTCAGCCCTTGAAAGTTCAAATGTCCAACCCGTTTGTGCCATAACCAAGAGTCATTAGCCATCATTCGAAATGCTTTGTCATTTGAATGCTTGAAATTTAGAAAGCTTCTATTCTCCATTTTCACCTTTGCTATGATTGAATTCCCAGCTTTTTTTATCATGAATAATGCAATAATCATCATTGAAAAATAGAGAATAACTATTCTCTAAAAGCTGTCCAACACTTAGCAAATTTTGGTCTAAGTCCGGTACATGCATGACATCTTTAATAAGTCTAGAGCCCTTCTTTGTTTGAACTCCAATTTTTCCTTTTCCCTTCACATTTACTACATCTCCATTTCCCAATCTCACTTTTGAGTTTGAATATTCCATATCAACAAAGATTCCTTCATTTGAAGTTATGTGATTTGTGCATCCACTATCCAAGTACCATTGAGTTTCATTTGAGCAATTTGAACTTGAGAAACATGCTTCATTTGTTGATTTTGGTTCATTCAAAGAAGCATAAAACAAACTTGATTCATCCTCCTTTTGCACATGTCCAAATCCTTTACAATTGTAACATTGTGGCTTCCCTATAAACCAACAATCATTTTCATTATGGCTACTTTCTCTTGCAAATTTTGCACCTCTGTGATTGATCTTCTCCACTAATTCTCCTTTCAAAATTCATCTTCCTCTTCCCCTACTACTTCTTCCACCTCTACTTGACATATCCATCCTCTTTTCATGATTTTGGGGCTGCCTTAAGTTGCTATTTGATCCAACATTTAGTTTAGATTGAAATGCACTCTCCATTGATTTTTCGAAACGTCGATTCAACCTTTGTTCAAATGATTTCAATGAACCCATCAACTCATCAACTTTTAACTCCTCTAGATTTTTTGTTTCTTCAATCACCGCCACAATATGATCATATTTTTCCGGCAAGCTAATCAAAATTTTTTCCACCATTTTTGTATTTGTAACATCCTCACCATATGACTTCATTTGATTCACAAGCTCATTAAATCTATCCGAAAATTCTTTAACACATTCATTGTCTTTCATTTTCATATTTTCAAAATCTCTTCTAAGAGATTGAAGTTTAATGTCTCTTACCTTCAAGTCTCCTTGGTATTCCTTCTTTAGAATCATCCATGCTTCATTTGCTTTGCTTGCCATCATGATTCTTGGAAAGACCGAATCAGCCACTGCCCTATACAACATTGAAAGTGCACTTGCATCCCTTTACCTTGCTTCTTTAAGTTCCTTCTTCTTGGCTGCTGTTAAAACTTCCTCATTTTCAGGTTCTTCAAAGCCCTTCTCCACCATATCCCATAGATCCACAACAATGAATGAAGTCTTCATCTTCACACACCAAAAATCATAGTTTTGGCCATAAAAAATTGGAACAAAAGACTGCTGTAAACTTCCACTTGAACCACTTGTGCTTGCCATTTTATTTTCAACAAAAAACCCTCCTTTTTCAACCCTTGATTCAGATTTTTTGTTGTTGCAGAGGAGAAAAACGAACCAGACCTGAAATGGCTCTGATACCAATAATGTTGGCTGTTTTTACAGCTATGTGAACCTGTAATATGTGTGAAGAATAGCAGAAAATGCACCAGCATCAAGAAGAGATAAACTGGACAACAAAAATCGAGAGACAGGGGGAAAACAGGGAAAATCTGGGAAGAATGTGAAAGGAGGAAAATAGAGTACTGGAAGGAGTCTGGAAGAGGGAAAAATGTAAAAGAATAGCAGCACACTTTTTTCAATACAAAAATTGATATTTAACCTACTACATTACATAAAACCAACCATACACTTGTCTATTTTATAGCCATTGGATTGGACAAAATAAAGAAATATTACTTTGACTTTCAAGACACATTACACATCAACAAATCCGGTGCATTGACAACAAATAAGTCTATCTGTTTGTACCACATAAACAATGTTACAGAAGTTGGACATTTAAACAAATGGCTGCTGAACTATCCTAATGAAACCCTAAATTTTGTTTTTCATTTAAAGTCCAACTTCTATGTGAACTATCCTAATGAAACCCACACTGCCAATTATATCCATGAAAAATCACTTGAACCATCCTTGATTTACCCTTACAATCCAATTCTATTAACACTTATCATATTTTGCCTTGCGCTAAGAATCCCGCAGTAATATATACCAAACTGTTGGTCTTAGGTAAAATTTAGGTGAAATTATATTTCCATTCATTACAAAATTTGTATATATATGGAGACAACTAGGTTATGTATAGACTACACGCATTACGGGTACAATTGCCAATCTAAAGTTTGCCCTATAATTGAGGGATTGCAATGCATGATTTCCTCCTGTGATGCCCATGATTTTCTCTTTTAGTGGATCAGAGAAAAACTCACGCCAGCACAACTACAAGAGGTTTACTAATTTGACATATTTTGGCAAAGAGAGCTTACTTGTATCATTAATAAATACAAGTTGCTGCTTTTCGAGTTCGCCTGAGATATTTATCTTCCAATAATAAAGTATTATTATGAAATGAATAATATCCATACCATTGATGGAATAACAACAAAAGAAAACCACTTTTAGACTATAATTTGGTTTCATAGTGACATTTCTGGTTAACAAGGCTCCTATTGGAAAGATCAATTTCCAAATTACAAGTAGTATAGGTGACCACGTGAATATCAAACAATATGTGTACTTTTTCGAAAATTCTTGTGAACGTCTGGAGGGGCAATGCACCAGATATCAAATCAGAATACACATTGGAACTTGAAAGTAGCCGCTCTTTCGGGTGCTGGATCGAATGAACACTCAACCGCGTCATCACGGCAGCGATGGATGTCCAACCTTTATATCTCTTCCTTCTCAATAAAGGCGGGGATGGACTCTGAAATACTTCTCCGATCGGTTCAAAAAGTCTTTCCCGTCTAATCTCATGATCAAATCTTCAGCATTGAGATGCTTAAGTACCATACCCAGAGGTACCAATTCATTCAAACTTTTAACAAAAAATCATAATTTGAAAACAAAATAATGAAAAATGAAAGGTAATAAGAAAAACGGTTGCATTCGTCACTTCCCTAATTGAAGAGAATCTAAAATGGGTTTGTAGGTTTCATTCCTAATTTTAAGCACTTTGAAAAACAAGCCATACGTGTATGTGTGTTTTTGGAATGTAGGTTTCATTTCAGATAATATCATATGTGTATGTGTCTATAATGCAATATATATCGTAGCAATTAATGCATTGAGTATTCAACAAAATAGTGAAAGTTTCAACCTTATTTTATTTCTCATTTTTAAAACTTATGATTCAGTCCTTTTAAAAATACGTGCACTCAAATCTAATCCTAAAAAAATATTTACTATACTAAAAATAACTTTTTTCACCGTCAGATCAAATATTTGGGAAACATTCGATTCCATCCAACATTATTTAAAAATTATACTTTTATAGAAAACATGTATGATTGCTTTAAACTTCCATGACATCAAAATTATTTAAGACATATCAAACTAGTATTGGGCTTTCATTTCTTATGTGGGCCGAGCATAAGGTTCGTCTATGGGCTAGGCTCGTGGTGCTAGATCATCACATGAACAAAAACATGAGCCTAATTTCATTTTATTCGAGCTTTTACATCCCTTGCACCTTAAATAAAATTTCATTCTTGGAATTTACCTTATGATTTGGCAAAGAGTGTCGGATATTGTCTTTAACTTCTTCTTCAATTTCCCAAATAACTTCTTCTACTCCATGATTAGTCCATTGCACCTTGACCAATTGAATCTCTTTGTTCCATAATTTATGTAACTTTCGGTCCAGTATTTTAATAGGTAATTCCTTATACGATAAATCTTCCTGTACTTCTAGGGATTGACAATTGACCACGTAATCACGATGATGCATATACTTTTTGATCATTGATATATGAAACATGTTGTGAATTGTCCATAGTTTGGGTGGCAAAGACAATTGATAGGCTATATTTCTAATCCTATCAAGTATTTCAAAAGGTCCAGTTTAGGGTTTATGTTTTTTTTTAATAAAGACATCCACACTTCCTTAGTGAAAGCAATAAATGGGGAAGTACTACTTTTCTATACAATAACATGAATGTAGTAAATGAAACCTAAACCACAAACTTCTAAAGCTGGGCAATCCATGTTTATCAATCTGCACAATACCCTAACCTATCGAGGTATATCGTGTGGTTCATACTCATGATAAGGTTGGTGATCCCAACTCTCTGAAGTTAGAGAATCTGCAACCTAGTTATCATTTCTATATATGTGGAAAATCATGTCTTTGTCAAAGGAGATGAGGTCTCTGATCCGTGTGAGAATGCCCTAAATCGTCCATGGTCCTCCGCCCTTCGTGATGTAGTGAATAGCCATGGTGGAATTTGCCTCAACCCAAATAGGTGATATCCCAAGTCCTCTGGCCAATAGAATTCCATCTAGTATAGCTCTGATCTCAGCCTTCAAAATCAGATACTGGCAATATGATGCTGAGAATGCCATGATGCAGTGTTCTATGTGATCCTCCATAATGCCTTCACTACTTGCAAATCCCTCTTTGATGCATCCATTAGTGTTGATCTTGTAAGATCCCATTGGTGGAGTATGCCAAACAACCATAATAGGTGGTGGTGTGGGAGGGAAAGTCATAAAAATACCAAATATGGGTGCAAGTGTGACATTCCCTCACCAGTGCACAACTCAAAATAGTTCTCAAATATGAAGAAAAGATATCATGCAGTAGACCATCCAAATGATACGTCTGGCAACCATATAAATCCTCTTATGCTTCCCATAATTCATCCCGGTCCATAGAAACCAGAATATTAGTAGATGAAAGTGCTGCCATACCAGATCAGAGATGCTGTTGCTCGTAAAAGTATAACTGATGGTCTCAATCTTAGAACAACACTAACAACGAGAAGCCAACTGACACCCAATCATCATCTGAATGTTTAGGGTTTAGGGTTTAAGGGTTTAAGTTTTTTTTGTTGAAGGAGGGTGGTACCTCCGAGATTATATTAATATTCCCTCACTTGTGGAGGAGGAATACCGTGATTACATGAGAAAAGAAAGTAATAGATGGAGAAGTACTACTTTTCTTACAGTGAAAATAGATGAAAAAGGACAATTGTAATGCAATAAAAAGTAGTACTACTTCTTTGTACAATAAATGAAACCTAAACTACGAACCTCTAAAGTTAGGCAATCTATGTTTGTCAATCTCTACCAGTGCTCTAATCTATCGAGGTAGGTCGGGTGGTCCATACTCAAGATAACACCGGTGTTCCCAACCCTTTGAAGTAAGAGAATTTGCAACTTGGTTGCCCTCTCTGTATATGTGGGAAATTGTAACTCTATCGAAGGATATGAGGTCTCTGAATGGTTGCAGTGAATAGCCACTGTATGAAACAAGTACACTGCATGAATACCATGAAATTTCTAACGCGCCCTTTAATGTAGTCCTCGCAAAGTGGCTAATTAGAAGAGGAAGGAGAAGAGATCATCTCCACGATCTTCTTGTCCCGTCTCTCCATCGCCACGTCCCAAACGTCATTCCCAATATGCTTCGGTCGGCCATGGGCAGCCTTGTGGATGAAGTACTGAGCATTGCCCATCACGCAAAGCATGCCTGCTATGATCCCTAACGGTAACATTGCTTCCAACCAGATCAACGCCATCTCTCTTTCTCTCTCTCTCGCACAGTTCGATGGCTTCGCTATTTCCCAATTCTCTACTGCTGATGGTTTAGGGTTTAGGGTTTTTTTTTGGTAAAAGCCACTAGTGTGGCTATTTTATTTCAAAACAAAAAGAAATACATGAAAGGAGGGGGGCATATACCTGACCTCCAGTAAGTGAAAATTACTAAAAGTGTCAAAAAAAGTTAAATGCAAGTAACAGTAAATGAGAAGTGAACAAAAAAACTAGTGAAAGCCAGTCAAGGGTACTCCCGAGGATAAATCTTCGGGTGGCAGTACATGGACATTGACCGGGTCATGCGTCTGCTCTGAAACTCTTCCGGGTCGTAGTAGTCTGCGAAGTCGGGCTTGCTCACTGGGGAGGGATATCGCCTACGAGAGGGGACCCATGTAGGTGAAAAAGGCTGTCCGGGTGATGATGTACTAAATGTCGGGCGAAAAGCAGGTGCATCTGATCTCATGGTGCTCTGTGCTGCAACGTCTGAAGCATGTGAGAGTGACTTGTGACTGTAGGTACGTCGTCCTCAAGGTTTTGCAAGCAGTCTCCAAGTCCCATGCCATCTATGTCTCTCTGTATATGTTCATTCACCATATCCTGGATAGGAGTCGTGATGGAAGGACTAGTTGAAGGTGTATGAGTATGAGTCTTACTCGATGAAGGCCTCTCACCAAAGAGCTTCATAACCAAGTCATCAATGGCAACTCTCATGGCGGATCCAACCTTCATGCCGTGCTTTTTCCTAAAGTGATCAATCAACATATGCTTGATACTATGCCGCTCTGAGCTGGTCTCAACCAACAGTCCCTGTGCATGATGAACTATCCCTGTACCTGATCCCTGTACTGACTCAGTACTATCTAAGTGTGTCCTCAGGGATGGAGAACTGATTTGTGTCGGCTCAGGGAATGCCTCAGTAACAGGGGTGGGAATAGGAGTTGTGGTAGTGATAGTAGGAGAAGTAGGTACCTCAATAGGAGCGTCTGGAGTAGGCTCAGCAATTGAATGAATAAATGGTGGTACCTCTGGATCAACTATTCCTGTACTGATCTCGATAGGAGCCTCTGGTATAGACTTAGTAACCGAATGAATAACTGGTGGTACCTCTTGAGCTACGGTCATGGGGGTCGAGGTAGGAACTGCTGATGTAGTAGGAACTGTTGAAACTGGTACCCACTGCTTCTTCGGATCCACAAACGTTACCTTCCCTTTACCTTTGTCAACCCTACTAGCAGTCGAGGGGTGAACAGAGGGAGGCACAACAACTGGAGGGGGATGAGGTGTCCCCGAAGTGCACTTATCATAGGAGTGGCCCATATGTCTACAATTGAAGCAAAAAACCGGCCTCTTTTCATAAATGACTGTTTGCCAGAAGCCGCGGTTACCCCCACGCTCAATCCAAACCCTGTCAGGCAATCTGAGCTCCAAATTCACCTCAATGCACACCCTAGCCTCACTAGGTCGTCTCAAGTCTGAGGTGGCCTCATCAATCCTTAGGGGTATTCCTATTGCCCTAGATAAAGCAAAAAGGAACCCCTTGGCACGCAAGTGTACCGGTAGCAAGGGAAATGAAACCCATACGGGAACTATCGGGGTCTCCTGCTCTGGTCTGAAATCACACGTCCACTTAAGGATCCTCATCGGACACCCATTAATGTACCAGGAAGGTTTAAGAAATAGCCTGCTGTAGTCTTCCTCATGTGTAAGGTGGATAAGTATATGTGCGGTGTCGATCAATCCTACCTCAAAGGAACCATGGAATCCAAACATAGAGAAAATCTCACGTACCTTCCTCATGGTCGGCTTACGGTGGGAAAATTTCCCTACAAGTGTGTACTTGTAGGGATCAGCCAAAACAGCCTCCTCTGAATCTGTCAAATCAATGGCCGGCTCACCCAAATGTATAAAGGGCTCCTTGGAAGTGAACCCTATAGCAGAAGGGTCATTTGTAGCATGTAGAACTGATGCAAATGACTTCCGTGCACTCCTCTCAGCTTGAGATAGGCCCGGACGGCTAGAAACTGCAGTAGCATAGGTCTTTCGGCCTTGATTGATCATTGTCTGGACCTCGTGTGGAAAAATCGATGGTTGAAATGAACTCGAATTAATAGGACGAACATTCTGTTGAAATTTTCCCGGAGGGTCGCCGGAAAGCTGCCGGCCGACCGCCGGAGCCTCCGTTTTCCGGCCAAAATCATCCGTTGTCAGAAATTGATGATTTTTTACAGGATGAAGCGTAATTTCTTGCTGATCATCGTGGTGTGATTCGTTTTCAAAGGTGACAACTGTGGCGGCCGGAATCTGCATTTTTCCGGCGAACTGGGCGTTCGCTGAAACGGACGGTATGAGCGCGTCCAGCCTCCGATCAGGCTGATTCATCTGTCGAAGGTGCTCCAAATCATGGGTAATAGGATGGTCAGGTGCGTGTACATGATGGTGCTCTTGATTGGAAGTAATTGAAAAATCCGTTTTCGGCTCCTCGGGATTCGTGCTTTTAATTCCGGCCACCCCAAGGGTTTTTGGGCCTTCTGAGTTCATTGGTGATGGTCCCATTTCCAAATTCGGACTGGAAGAGGGCGAAACGGGTGCATTGGAATCCGTGCCGACTTGATTTTTATTTAAATCCATTCCAAAAGCAGCTGAATCTGATATTGATTGATGAATATCTACTTTGTCATTGATATGGGTGGTATTTTGTGTTGGTGGATCAAGAGTATTGATATTTTGGAGTTTTTCTCCCATTCTAGAGAGAAGGGAGAGCGTTTGGGGGTAGAGAGAGAAAGTGAAAGGGTGAGAATGGTTTGGTTTTGGTTTCGGGTTTAGGGTTTAGGGTTTAGGGTTTAGGGTTTCGGGTTTTCGGGTTTCGGGTTTCGGGTTTCGGGTTTGGGGTTTAGGGTTTCGGGTTTGGGGTTTTGGGTCTAGGGTCTAGGGTCTAGGGTGTTGGGTTTAGGGTTTAGGGTTAGGGTTTCATTGTTAGGGTTTTAGGTGTTTTGGGTTGGGTTTTAGGGTTTTTTTTATTATTTATTTTTTATTTATTTTTTATTTATTTAGTTTGTATTTTATTTTTATTTTTTTTTTTTTTGGGTAAAGGCCACTAGTGTGACTATTTTATTTCAAACTAAAAAGAAATACATGAAAGGAGGGGGGCATATACCTGAAGACCTTCCAGCAAAGTGAATAATGCTGAACAATGTCTAAAATTGAAGGCGTTGTAGAACATTAAATGATGTGTGTGTGTGAACAAAAACTAGTGAATGCCAGTCACGGGTATTCCCGAGGGTAAATCTTCGGGTGGTAGTACATGGACATTGATCGGGTCATGCGTCTGCTCTGAAAGTCTTCTGGGTCGTAGTAGTCTGCGTAGTCGGGCTCGCTCACTGGGGAGGGGTCTCTCCTACGAGAGGGGACCCATGTAGGTGAAAAAGGCTGTCCCGGTGATGATGTACTGAATGTCGGGCGAAAAGCAGGTGCATCTGATCTCATGGTGCTCTGTGCTGCAACATCTGAAGCATGTGAGAGTGACCTGGTGACTGTAGGTACGTCGTCCTCAAGGTTTTGCAAGCAGTCTCCAAGTCCCATGCCATCTATATCTCTCTGTATATGTTCCTTCACCATATACTTGATAGGAGTCGTGATGGAAGGACTGGGTGAAGGTGTATGAGTATGAGTCTTACTCGATGAAGGTCTCTCACCAAAGAGCTTCATAACCAAGTCATCAATGGCAATTCTCATGGCGGATCCAACCTTCATGCCGTGCTTCTT